>JAFLJL010013649.1:0-25500 GCA_018398815.1 Conus ventricosus | reverse complement strand
AACAGCAACAAGACGAGAGAGGGAAACAGAGACAAAATTTGAAAAAAAAAAGGGAAAAAGAAAAGAAGAAAGCGCACGCCGCACACACGCACACACGCACACACACACACACACACACACACACACACACACACACACACACACACACACACACACACACACACACACACACACACACACACGCACACACACACACACACGCAAGCTGGCACGTATAGATTCACACACACACACACACAACACACACACACACACACACACACACACACACACACACCACACACACACACACCACACACTGTGGGGACAATATTAAACTAAAACAGCCCTGAGAAAAATTCTATGCATGCTGAAATAATAATAATAATAATAATAATAATAATAAATCGAGCTTATATAGCGCTCTTCGATGAGTGCTTTACAATACAGGAAAAATAAAAGTTTCCATAAACATTGCACAATATTGGGAAAAAGGCATCAAAACAATAGGTCACAAAGCAAGCACTAAAACAGATGCTCAAGCCACATCCCCCCACTCTATCCCCCCCTCCTCCCCTCTCCCCCCTCCCCCCTCCCCCCCCCCCCCCCCCCCCCCCCCACACACACACACACACACCGCCACTCGACACACACCACACGCATGACATTATATGAACAACGCTCGACAAGAATTTGGGAATAGAAGAAAAAAACCAACCCCCATCCCCACCCCCCACACCCACCCACCCACCCGCCTCCAATTTCGTGAACACTGCACGGGTACAATTCAAAACATGCAGAAGGGAGCACCTACATGCACACACACACACACCACACACACACACACACACGTGCGCGCGCACAATTGACAATTCAAAACATGCAGAAGGGAGCACCTACATGCACAGACACAGACACAGACACACACACACACACACACACACACACAAAGGGCAAACTCAACACGAAGCAACAAAAACCCACGCGCATAAACGCACACACACGAACGCACACACGCAAAAGCACATAAGCATTCAGGCACGGAAGCGCGCGTGCACATATGTCACGCACCGCATGTTTTCTTCCAACTGTCATGTTCAAGGTCCGTTTTGTCCAGAGGGAAGAATTTGTGTAGGGGTTAGTTTTGTTAAAATGAACCTTAAGCAGAGTGTCTTGTGTCTTAAAAAAAAAACCAACTGAGTTTTATTTTAGCTTTTAAACTCTGCAGCCCACCCTCCATCCTGCATTGTCATGTGTTTTCCGTGTGGACTCGGGTTGCACGTGGGGTTAAACGTAGGCTGAGTGAGCCTCCTCTCACCTGCGAATGAGTTTTTTTGGAAACCAACGGAGGCGGTCGAGATTGGGTTGGGGAGAGTGGGAGGAAAGATAACGTGTCGTGCAAGCCTTATGCATGCAGGTTTTCTTGTAACTGTATTTTTGTGAGGGATCCATATCCCTCGGGGAGCCACCACCGTTTCGCCTTTGAGGGAAACTTCGTTGCATTTTTTTTTTTGGGAGATCCATATCTCCGGGCTCTTGGCATCAGGTTTTTACCTTTGGGTTGAACCAAACTATTGTACTCCATAGGAGTGCTGTCGTCTTGTCCAGCTTTTTGTAGTATTCCTGTGATCCATATCACAGTCGTGAATCCCGTATTCACGTAGAGGCAGAAGCCTGTTTTTTTTTTCTAAACTTTTAGGCCCTGACCGGGGATACGAGCCGTGCAGGGCTTACTATTCCGGCTCCTCAAGAGTCCCTTCACAAGTCTGGTTGGTGAGTACATTGCGTAGTTAGTTCATATCTATTTTCTTTATTATTTATTTATTTCCAAATCGATTTTAAAGAATTGGTTTTCCTCCCAGCTATTACTTTAATTATTTCAATATTTATTTTGTTGTGTTTGAGTATTATTTTCGTTTATCATATTACCTTTTCGTGTATACCAACTTTTAATTATTCATTTACTTCTAGGCCATTTTATTTTTCATTTTACAGCAGTAGGGCGTGTTATCCATTTTCCCCTCCAAATATGTAGTGTTGCTGTGTTCTGTGTGTTGTCGCGTGCCTGTACCACATTCCGGGTCATGTCTTGCCACGTGTTTTGTGTGTTAAGTGTCGTCACTTGTAAATGCGTGTGTTCAGGACTTGGGTTTTTTTTTTCTTTACCATTTTTGTTGTCATTTTTGTAAATATTTAGAGCGCCCACAAGTTTATGTGGCGCTGTTAATGCTTCCGGCCTTTGTTAACAGGAAAGAGTTGTCCCGAGGGAGATGATTCGTTTTTTTTTTTTCAAGAGAGCCAACCCCGGGGGTGTTTGACATAAACGATAGTGAACGTGTATTGGAAATATGTATGTAGACAAAGTGTCTGGACTGGGGAAATGTGTTTAATACTATTTGAGGTCAAAAATTAGCAAGCGCTCTGCCAGTGCCTGTCCTTGTTACTCTCTGTAAATGGATGTCTGCTTACGGGTTTTTGCTATGCACCATTTTATATGGGAAACCATCTTTTGTGTGTTTTCCAGGACTACTGCTTCTACACTTCTTGTTCTTGTTCTACTTCGTCTTCTACTTCTTCCTCTTGTTGTTTTCCTCCTTCCCCTCACCAGTGGCTGACCTACCTGGGTGCCGCTGCTGCTGCCGCTGACCTTGCATCTGTAGCGGGTCTCGCCGCCTTTCCGGTTTCTGCTGTTGCCGCCACCGGTACCGCAGCTGCTGCTGCGACCACGGCTTGACCCAACTACCTCCATCTTCTTCTTCGCCCACATCATCCCTCCCCTTTCCTCTCCCAGTCTTCAGCCCTTCCTCCTCCTCGCCCCGGGTCGGAACGAGGACGCACCTGCCGCCGTGCACCATCTTTGGGAGAGAGGACCTTCAGCCTGAACCCCCTTCATTTTGTGTTGCGCCGGCGACCCCACTCTCTACCACTACAGCTTCGTGGTCGCTGGTGTCACTGCCCTACCTGTTGTGTACAGGTGTTGGACGGCCGCCACACCTGTGTGCCTGACTGGAGTGTATTTCACCTTTACCATCGGACCTTTGTGGTCTCTTTGTGTGTAACTGTATCTCCTTGGAAGGAGAAAGGACGCTTTCCTGTTGTGGTGTGCATCCGACGGACAGACGCGCTCTCCCTTCGCTGGACCCGCACAGGACTGTCACACGGTTGAGGCTTTGGGGGATCGGTTCGTAAGTCTGGCATCCACGTTTTATTGCAGAGATAAAGGACAGGCGTTAAATCAGTTTTGTCAGCAGAGCGCTGTATCATTCTATTATAGCTATGTTTGCCTGACATGAATGTTGTGTTGGGCATTTCCACATATACTTGCTTTCCAGGGTTGTCGCCGCTGTATGGTGTGTTTTTTTTTCTTGTGCAGGGTTCCAGTTTATCTATGTCGTCAAGTTTAACCATGCATTGTTTATCAATCTTTCTGTGATGAACTGTCCCTTCGTCTGTTAGCGTTTATAAAAAAGAGTGAAATTAATGTTGGATGTTTGTTACAGCCCTTAGCAGTTGAACTTCCCCAGTATACTACCCCCATTCCAAGGGTATTGCCCAAGACGCTCCCCTTTGTTTTGGCCTTGCTTATTTAATGATCTAGTGCTAAAATGTCTCCTTCCGAACCGTAATCCTGTCTCATCCCACAGGTTGTTGCCCTTGATTTGTATCTTGGCAATCCTGGTCATCCCTATTTTAATTTTCGAGGGATCAGTTTTTGGCAAGCATTCCTGTTTTTTTTAAAGCTTGCTTGCCCCTTCGATTGCATTTTGGCTCTACCCTACCTCCTGGCCCCACCCATGAATCCGGCCGTGGCGTGCATGTTAGTGGAGAGAGATTCGATTATTTTGTGTGTGGGTGTGTGTGCGTGTGTGTGTGTGTCCCTTCCATTTATTTACATCCCTTTTGAAGTTATAAATGTATACCCGGTCCTTATATATGTATGTAAACATGTTGTGAACATCTGTTTTTTTTTGTGACAGTAAAGTTTCAGTTTTTTTTTGTACTCGTATTTCCGTGTTTGAATTTGATGTTTGTGTGGTTGGCGCGATTGAGTTGGGATTGAGCATAGCGTTTCCCTTGAACAATTACCACGTGACATCACCCACGTGACAATTATGGGGGCTCGTCCGGGATCGCTGTGACCTTTCTTGACCTTTTGCGCTGACTTTTGTGTTGTCTTGTTTTTGGGGCGTAGTGTTTTGTGCTTGAAACTGTGCTTACGGAATAGGCTGTGGGAGGTTGGAGGGTTACCCCTAGCGTAGTAGGGGGGTAACATTTGGAGGTGGACTAGAACCCTCTACTGCTGTTTATTCATTATATTGTTCTTTTGTGAAAGTTGTTTAGCTAGGTTATTATATTCCCTCGCAGATCGAGAGTTGCTGACCGTGGAAACTTCCCCGTCGTTAGATTTGGCCTCGTCCTACCGTGTGAATCTGTCGCGTCGTGGTGACAGGTGTCAGTTTTCTTCCTCTCTTTGGTAATCTAGGACATAAATAGTTTTTTTTGACGGAAGTTGGTTAGTTCGTGTTTGTTTGGCTCTGTTGTATTGTTAGGAATTGTGTAGTGTACACTTTATGATCGTGTAAAGGATGCGTTAAGAGTGAATTCATAAATGTGATTTTTGAATGAAGAAATATCTTGTGTGTGGACAGAGATATACCTTATTAAGCTGTTCAATTGCTCGGCGGTTGTTACTGCTCTGAGTGGGTTACAGTGTGTGTGCTCTGACACATTGTGGGAAGGACTTTGGTGATACACGAGTGTTTATTTTGTGTGAACAGGTCTTGGTGCAGTAGTCCAAGGTTGAGGATCGTTACTGGTTACCAGTTTCTGTATTTTGATTATTGTTGATGTTTCCGTTCCATGAGTTAGGGCTCCAGGCTAGTGTTGATATATTCATTAGCCGACGTCCGCCACCGTGTGGGTGATTTACTTAGTGCCGGTGAAACCAACAGCGCCTACCGATTGGGTTGTTGCTAGAGTTCACTTCATTGACTTGGATTTATGATTTAGTTTTACCGTGCATTGATCTGACATTGTGTTGGGGTCCATTAGGCTTGCGAGCTACTGTGACTCGCGCGTGAACAAGCTTTGTGTGGGTACTGCTCGTCGAACGTGTAGTGCAAGGGTTAGTACACTGTTCCGGAACTTATCTTTCCGAGAATCAATCGGGTTGCGAAACCATGGATACTGATAGGGTAGTGACTCGATCTGTCTCTGCTGCCGCAGTCGGTCTGGGAAAAGCTTTCTGTGGAGAGCTCTTTTCCTTCGCCTGCCGGGAGTGTGACGACCACTGTTATAACCACGATGTCGACGCCGCCTGGGATGGTAACCACGCTGTCGGCCGGTCGTGTACCTCCTTCCTCATTCAGGTTAACTACTCCGACTGAGTCAGTCCGTGAACGTCCACTGTTTCCACATCCTCCAGGGTCATCCCCCAATACTTTGGACCTCCACCGTACCAACGAACCCCCCTTCGCCCGCCGATCGTGGATATCCTTCCTGACATTAGGGCACCTCTGAGGCCCCGTGAGGAGGGTGAGAGAGAGAGGGATCATCTTAGGTGGGAGGATAGAGAGGGAAGGTCCAGGAGAATGGAGAGAGAGGAGCGGGAGGCCAAGGAGAAGTTGGAGAGAGAGTTGAGAATAGCAGAGAGGGAAGATAGAGAAGCCCGAGAAGAAGCTAGGGAGAGGCGTGAGAGGCACGTAGGAAGAGGTGAGAGAGAGGAAACTGAGAGGCGTGAGGAGGCACGTAGGAGAGCTGAGAGAGAGGAAACTGAAAGGCGTGAAGAGGCACGTAGGAGAGCTGAGAGGGAAGAGAGAGAAGCCCGAGAGGAAGCTAGGGAAAGGCGTGAAGAGGCACGTAGGAGAGCTGAGGAGAGGAGCGGGAGGCCAAGGAGAAGTGGGACAGAGAGTTGAGAATAGCAGAAAGAGAAGAGAGAGAGAAGGTCAGGCAGCAGGAGAGAGAAGAGGCTGAAAGAAGTAGGGCTGAGACCAGACAGATCCTGGAGCGAGCCAGGACAGAGCAACTGTCCTCTGTAGCATCAGGACATGAAGTACAAGAGCATGACCTTGGGAGCGAGAGAGGAGCAACCCAGGACGTAAGGGGCATTGGGTTTCCAGCCGCCCAAGATCCGCATTCCTTTGTTCCAACCAGGGGAAGACCTAGACGTGTTCCTGGAACACTTCGAGGATCTGGTAGACCCTTTTGGCATGACTGATGGTCAAAAGGCAGTATACCTGAAGTCGAGTCTCCAGGGTATGGCTAAGGAGGCGTTGGTCAACATTCCTTCCCCCGTTCCTATGAGGATCTCAAAGCTGCCCTTCGCAAACGGCTCCACATGACGCCAGAGTCCTACCCGTCGTCGGTTTAGGACTATGAACAAGGGCCGAGACGAAACCTTCCTCCAGTTTGGGGAACGATTAAGGAAGACGTTGAACTATTGGGTGGATGCATCAGGATTGCCCATACAGGATGCTGTCCTACTGGAGCAGCTGAGCAACGTAGCGTCTGCAGATCTAAGAATCAAACTGGGAGAAGCCCGTCCTGCATCGTTCCAAGAGGCAATAACCATTGCCGAAGCATTTGCGGACGCCAGGCGGTTTTTTCATTCTGACGCTAGACCCAACAAGAGTCCCAGCCATCTGACGGACCGCCCCAGAAACAACCTGCTGTTCCGTCATTGAAACTTACAGCGGTCAAGGAACAGGGTCCTCCCAAAGTAATAAGACGGTGTTTTCAGTGTGGATCTACTGAGCACTTGAGAAATGTGTGCCCCAAGCTGAGAGCAGCCGTTCAATTTGTGAGGCTGGATCAGGAGTCTGTGGCACACGGAGCATCACCCCTGTCAGGCGAACCAGAGTTCCCCACATTCGCATCCGTGGTTCAGGGTGATGTCGTAGATGCCATTAGGGATTCTGGCGCATCAGCAATCTTTGTTGACCAGAGTCTGATCCCTTCTGAGGCTGAACTGGGACCCATGTGTGAGGTGTCGGGTATTGAGGCAGGATTCAAGTCCAAGCGGCCCACTGCACTGATCCGTATGTCAACGCCATACTTTGAGGGCACGGTGTGGCGATCGGCGTGGACAAGCCAGCATATCCCTTGCTGATAGGTAACGTGGTGAAGTTCGAGGATGGGACAATTCGGGACATCTCCACTGACCTACCTCTTCAAGCCTGTGCAAGGATGGCAACCACTCGTGCCCAACAGAAGCAAGAGCCACTCAAACCGCTATTGAAGCCACTCAAGATGGAGTGCGTGGCGAGTGTGACCCCCGACAAGGTGAAGGATCTACAGCAACGTGATCCTACCCTCAATCAGGTGCGAAAGAACTTGGAAGCCCCACCGATTCGGCGGGGAACTGGGCAGACTCTGTTCATCAAGAGGAAAGGCGTTCTTAAGCGAACTTTTGAGGGGAAGAACCAGAAGCTCGAACAGTTGGTTGTGCCTCGCACTCTCCGCGACAACGTCCTACAGTTGGGACACGATTCCCCCATGGCTGGACATTTAGGGGTCAAGAAGACACTCGAGAGGATCAGGCAAGAATTCTACTGGCCTGGCATGGAGAAAGATGTGCGACAGTATTGCCGCTCTTGTGACGTGTGCCAACGAACAACACCCAAAGGCTACAACACAAGAGTTCCTCTAGGAAAAGTGCCACTAGTACGAACGCCATTCTCTAAGGTAGGAGTGGACTAGTGGGGCCCATCATCCCAGCCTCAGTTCGAGGACATCGGTACATCCTCGTCATGGTGGATTATGCCACGAGATACCCCGAAGCAGTTTCTCTGAAGTCCATAGATGCTCCAACTGTCGCCGAAGCACTCTGGGCATGTGGACCCGGACTGGAATTCCAGACCAAGTACTTTCCGACCAAGGGACACAATTTATGTCGGAGGTTATGCACGAGGTCTTCCGCTTACTCAACATACATCGGTTGACCACGACTCCCTATCATGCGCAAGCAAACGGTCTGGTCGAACGTTTTAATGCCACACTGAAACAAATGCTGAAGCGACTCTGCCAAGAGCAAACCGAAGGAGTGGGATAGATACATCCCAGGTGTCCTCTTTGCTTACCGTGAAGTGCCACAGGAGACCATGCGTTTTTCTCCTTTTGAATTGTTGTACGGACGAACGGTAAGGGGGCCAATGTCCGTATTGAAGAACATGTGGACACAAGAGAAACCGGAGGAGGAAAAACAGACAGAAGTCGCATATGTGCTTGACTTGAGGAACAGGATTGCAGAGACCTGCGAACTGGCTTCATCTCATCTCAGGCGAGCTCAGGAGAGGGATAAACGGATCTTTGATAAGAAGGCCCGTGAACGGTGGTTCGAACCGGGAGATGAGGTGCTCCTTCTCCTTCCGTCCATGCATAACAAGCTCCAGTTAGCCTGGCAAGGACCATGTAGAGGCGGATTTTCTTAGTAGGATGGAGACATAGGCTGTTTCCTGTTCTTCGGTGCTGACCGGAGATTCTCTGAACTGCGTGTATCATGGACCGTGATTTGTGGTGGTTGTTTTTTTTTCTACTTTGCAATGAACCTTTGAACATGGGACAGGTTGGGTAGCTGGTACCTCATTAGTACCGAGCTTTTTAGGTGGGGGTGTGTCACGCACTGCATGTTTCTTCCAACTGTCATGTTCAAGGTCCGTTTTGTCCAGAGGGAAGAATTTGTGTAGGGGGTTAGTTTTGTTAAAATGTAACCTAAGCAGAGTGTCTTGTGTCTTAAAAAAAAAAACCAACTGAGTTTTTATTTTAGCTTTTAAACTCTGCAGCCCACCCTCCATCCTGCATTGTCATGTGTTTTCCGTGTGGACTCGGGTTGCACGTGGGGTTAAACGTAGGCTGAGTGAGCCTCCTCTCACCTGCGAATGAGTTTTTTTGGAAACCAACGGAGGCGGTCGAGATTGGGTTGGGGAGAGTGGGAGGAAAGATAACGTGTCGTGCAAGCCTTATGCATGCAGGTTTTCTTGTAACTGTATTTTTGTGAGGGATCCATATCCCTCGGGGAGCCACCACCGTTTCGCCTTTGAGGGAAACTTCGTTGCATTTTTTTTTTTGGGAGATCCATATCTCCGGGCTCTTGGCATCAGGTTTTTACCTTTGGGTTGAACCAAACTATTGTACTCCATAGGAGTGCTGTCGTCTTGTCCAGCTTTTTGTAGTATTCCTGTGATCCATATCACAGTCGTGAATCCCGTATTCACGTAGAGGCAGAAGCCTGTTTTTTTTTCTAAACTTTTAGGCCCTGACCGGGATACGAGCCGTGCAGGGCTTACTATTCCGGCTCCTCAAGGAGTCCCTTTCACAAGTCTGGTTGGTGAGTACATTGCGTAGTTAGTTCATATCTATTTTCTTTTATTATTTATTTATTTCCAAATCGATTTTAAAGAATTGGGTTTTCCTCCCAGCTATTACTTTAATTATTTCAATATTTATTTTGTTGTGTTTGAGTATTATTTTCGTTTATCATATTACCTTTTCGTGTATACCAACTTTTAATTATTCATTTACTTCTAGGCCATTTTATTTTTCATTTTACAGCAGTAGGGCGTGTTATCCATTTTCCCCTCCAAATATGTAGTGTTGCTGTGTTCTGTGTGTTGTCGCGTGCCTGTACCACATTCCGGGTCATGTCTTGCCACGTGTTTTGTGTGTTAAGTGTCGTCCACTTGTAAATGCGTGTGTTCAGGACTTGGGTTTTTTTTTTCTTTACCATTTTTGTTGTCATTTTTGTAAATATTTAGAGCGCCCACAAGTTTATGTGGCGCTGTTAATGCTTCCGGCCTTTGTTAACAGGAAAGAGTTGTCCCGAGGGAGATGATTCGTTTTTTTTTTTCAAGAGAGCCAACCCCGGGGGTGTTTGACATAAACGATAGTGAACGTGTATTGGAAATATGTATGTAGACAAAGTGTCTGGACTGGGGAAATGTGTTTAATACTATTTGAGGTCAAAAATTAGCAAGCGCTCTGCCAGTGCCTGTCCTTGTTACTCTCTGTAATGGATGTCTGCTTACGGGTTTTTGCTATGCACCATTTTATATGGGAAACCATCTTTTTGTGTGTTTTCCAGGACTACTGCTTCTACACTTCTTGTTCTTGTTCTACTTCGTCTTCTACTTCTTCCTCTTGTTGGTTTTCCTCCTTCCCCTCACCAGTGGCTGACCTACCTGGGTGCCGCTGCATGCTGGGCCGCTGACCTTGCATCTGTAGCGGGTCTCGCCGCTTTTCCGGTTTTCTGCTGTTGCCGCCACCGGTAACCGCAGCTGCTGCTGCGACCACGGCTTGACCCAACTACCTCCATCTTCTTCTTCGCCCACATCATCCCTCCCCTTTCCTCTCCCAGTCTTCAGCCCTTCCTCCTCCTCGCCCCGGGGTCGGAACGAGGACGCACCTGCCGCCGTGCACCATCTTTGGGAGAGAGGACCTTCAGCCTGACCCCCTTCATTTTGTGTTGCGCCGGCGACCCCACTCTCTACCACTACAGCTTCGTGGGTCGCTGGTGTCACTGCCCTACCTGTTGTGTACAGGTGTTGGAGCGGCCGCCACACCTGTGTGCCTGACTGGAGTGTATTTCACCTTTACCATCGGACCTTTGTGGTCTCTTTGTGTGTAACGTATCTCCTTGGAAGGAGAAAGGACCTTTCCTGTTGTGGTGTGCATCCGACGGACAGACGCGCTCTCCCCTTCGCTGGACCCGCACAGGACTGTCACACGGTTGAGCTTTGGGGGGATCGGTTCGAAAGTCTGGCATCCACGTTTTATTGCAGAGATAAAGGACAGCGTTAAATCAGTTTTGTCAGCAGAGCGCTGTATCATTCTATTATAGCTATGTTTGCCTGACATGAATGTTGTGTTGGCATTTCCACATATACTTGCTTTCCAGGGTTGTCGCCGCTGTATGGTGTGTTTTTTTTTTTCTTGTGCAGGGTTCCAGTTTATCTATGTCGTCAAGTTTAACCATGCATATGTTTATCAATCTTTCTGTGATGAACTGTCCCTTCGTCTGTTAGCGTTTAAAAAAGAGTGAAATTAATGTTGGATGTTTGTTACAGCCCTTAGCAGTTGAACTTCCCCAGTATACTACCCATTCCAAGGGTATTGCCCAAGACGCTCCCCTTTGTTTTGGCCTTGCTTATTTAATGATCTAGTGCTAAAATGTCTCCTTCCGAACCGTAATCCTGTCTCATCCCACAGGTTGTTGCCCTTGATTTGTATCTGGCAATCCTGGTCATCCCTATTTTAATTTTCGAGGGATCAGTTTTTGGCAAGCATTCCTGTTTTTTTTTAAAGCTTGCTTGCCCCTTCGATTGCATTTTGGCTCTAACCCTACCTCCTGGCCCCACCCAGAATCCGGCCGTGGCGTGCATGTTAGTGGAGAGAGATTCGATATTTTGTGTGTGGGTGTGTGTGCGTGTGTGTGTGTGTCCCTTCCATTTATTTACATCCCTTTTGAAAGTTATAAATGTATACCCGTCCTTATATATGTATGTAAACATGTTGTGAACATCCTGTTTTTTTGTGACAGTAAAGTTTCAGTTTTTTTTTGTACTCGTATTTCCGTGTTTGAATTTGATGTTTGTGTGGTTCGCGCGATTGAGTTGGGTTGAGCATAGCGTTTCCCTTGAACAATTACCACGTGACATCACCCACGTGACAAGGGGCGAAAGGATGGAGAATGCATGGGAAACACGCATTAACTCGTACGCCATGAAGAAAGACAAAAAGACTTCTGAACGAGATGCGTTTTGAGACCAGATTTGAACGCAGAGAGAGTCTGTGAAGAGCGGAGCTGGGAGGGGAGGGAGTCCAGACAAGGGGGGCTTGATAACTGAAAGACGTTGGCCAAAGGATTTCAGTTTCATGCGGGAAGCTTTAGAAGTTTGTCACGCTAGAGCGGAGAGTGCGAGAGGGTTGATAAGTGACAAGTGTGTTGGAAAGATAACAGCAATATTTCATCAAAGTGTCGGAAGGCAAGTGTTGCGAGTTTATACTGAATGCGCGCGTGAATGGGAAGCCAGTGTAGTCTAACTAACAGAGGTGTAGTGTGGTCTTTTCGACATTTGGAAAACAAGTCTGGCTACGTTGTTTTGTATACGTTGAAGTCGGTTTATATCGACAGCGTGAAGACCGGCAAGAATGCTGTTACAGTAGTCGAGTTTTGACATGATGAGGGAACAGATAAGGTGGGGCAGTCCCTTTCTGTGTAAGATATGAGCGAATTGACGCGATCTTTCTCAAAGCCAAATAGGCTGCACGACACAGGTGACCGATCTGGACATTCATGGACAGCATACTAATCCAAATGGACACCCAGATCCCTCACGCTGTCTTCAAAGGGAATTTTGTTGGTTCCAGCTTGAATAGATTTTTCAGAAATGCGATCCAAAACAGAACGAGGTGCTGCCAACAGAGCCTCAGTTTTTTTCATCATTTAGCTGAGCTTATTTTTAAGCATCCATGATTTAACAGATTGGAAACACAGTTCAAATTCCGATACCAAAAGATGGAATGAAGCAGGCGCAGCAGCGTCGTGCAGCTGGGTGTCATCGGCAAATTTCTGATGAGGAATCCCGTGTTCCTCAATGACCAAGATAGAAGTTGAATATACAGAGAGAAGAGAAAGGGCCCAAAACGGAGCCTTGGGGCACACCAAAGTCCAGGGGAAGGGGAGAGAGAGACCTTGCCACCAACAGACAACAGATTGAGTTCTGCCAGTCAAGTATGACCGAAACCATTCTAATGCAGTGTCTGTGATGCCGAAAGACACCGACAGTCTTTTTAAAAGAATTCTGTGGTCGATAGTTCAAATGCGGCACTGAGATCTAGCAAAGTCAGAAGCGATGCCTTTTTGTTGTCAGGGGACCGAAGGAGACTGTCAGTCACACAAAGCAACGCTGTTTCAGTACTGTGATTTTGTCTGTATGCAGACTGTTTATATCATACAGATTGTGCTGGACAGATGGCGTTCGAGTTGCACAAAGACAACCTTTTCCAGGAGTTTGGAGAGAAAAGGAAGGTGAGAAACAGGTCTAAAGTTTTTAGGTTCATCGGGACATAGGTTATTTTTCTTTAGAAGAGCATGTTTAAAACATCCAGGAACAGAGCCAGTAGCCAGAGAAACATTTATAATGACCTTTTCTTATTCAACTGGGAGGAGAGAGGAAAAAGAAAAAAATTAAGTCATGATTTCCCCTGTTTTGGACAAAGTGGCGAGCCTGCCAGGATTGAATGACCCAAGTTAGTCTCAGGAGGGAAACAAGAGAGTGCTAGAGTAGTACTGGGGCAAAGAAATCCACTAAGGCAATTATAATTAGCTCTTCCTAATAATTTTCTTTAGTTCTTTGAGTGTTGAGTATTGACATGTGTGTAGGGTGGGTGTATTAATCAAAGGTCGTTCAGAGAAACGAAGAACAAGGTTCTAGCCCTAACTCTCACAGAACCTGTGATTTAAGATTAAGGCTCCTTTGTGTTAGGAACACTACCACTCGTTGGTGTACTCAAAACGTTTAATAGATAAACTGTTTACTGACTTTTTTTCCGGGTTTATAAGCGTAACTGTTTTAGTGGTGCTACATTATATCAGAAAAGAATGGCTGACGAAAGTTTTACCCTCATAGAGAAACTAGAAAGTCTGGGGAAAGAAATGGGATGTACAGGAGATGAACTGTGTAAGTTCATAGAAACTCAGCAAAAGACTGAGAGAGATGAAAGGGCTGAGAGATGGAAGTTCGAAAGGAACGTCCGGAGGAAGAAACTGCTGCGCCAAAGGCTAAAGCAGATGGAAAGTGTATAGCAGCCAAGGCAAAAGCAGATGCAGAGAGTGCACTGCCAAAGCAAGAGCAGATGCAGAGTGCAGCTGCCCAGGCAAGAGCAGATGCACAGAGGGCAAGAGCAGAAGTGGAATAGAGATCTAGCCAAACAAATTGAGTTGGAAAGAATAAAATCTGAAAATCGTAGTGAAATAGACACCAGTTCTGAGTCAGTAGGCCACAGACTAAATTCCGCGCCTAGGCCTAAACTTTCAGAGAAGAAACTGATTCGATCAATATAATTTATAGATTAGTATATTATAGATTAATATAGATTAGTCGTTTGAATCGTTTGCCGAGCACGCGGGCTGGCCTTGACAGGTCGTGCGTTACACACCGTTTCTACCTAACCCAAATCTGATCAGAGGGATTTTGACAAGGTAAAACAAACAGTTCTAAAGGCATATGATTTAACTGCAGAATTGATTCAGGCATAAGTTTCGCGAGGCGAAAATCGAACAGGGTGAAATGTATGCACAGTTTGGAGTGAGACTGGACCACTATTTGAACAAGTGGGTAGAACTTGGTGGAGTGGACTGTGGTTTTGAAGGCCTGAAGACACTGGTGATGAAGGAACAGATGCTTGATGGCTGTGGGCCGGGCCTCACAATACACATCAAGGAAAAGAATGCAGCAACAGTAGCTGAAGTACTTGAAGCAGCAGAGAATTATCTGGAAGCAAGGCGTGACTTGCCTCAACAAGAGGAAAGCCTGGAGCAAGACCACAGGTCTGAACACTCTTCACACAATGGGTCAGTAGTACACACCTGTAAGCCCATGGTGTCACGTGAACAAACAAATGGGTCAGTAGTACACACCTGTAAGCCCATGGTGTCACGTGAACAAACAAATGGGTCAGTAGTAAACACCTGTAAGCCCATGATGTCACGTGAACAAACAAAGGTGAAGGCCCACGTGGATAAGGCTGTAGGCACCCATATTCAAATGTGTTCCCATATTCAAATGTGTTCGTGCCATTCATAAGATTGACCCTGCTGATTTTTCTCATGACATCACTAACATTATCACGCCTGACGTAACACTTACTGACCTGAACATTGGTCTTAGAAAAGTTTGGATAAGCATGCGCCTGTACGTCAGCGGACGGTACACTGGCGTCGCCCGGCTCCGTGGTACAACTCAATTGCACCTGAGCTGCGAGAATTGAAACGCGAGCGACGTCGAGCCGAGCGGCGCTGGGTATCATCTAGACTGACAATACACAAGCAAATTTATGATGCTGCCAAACAGAAAGTCGTAGAGTTTGTCCATCAAGCCAAAACCGCATTTTATTCTTCCAAAGTTGCAGCAGCATCCTCGTGTAAAGAACTGTTTAGAACTGTCACTAGCATGTTGGGTAAGGCTGCAAGTGTTGTAATGCCGTCCACTCATGAGCCGTCACAGCTTCCTGGTTTGTTTTTCTCAGTTTTTCGCCCACAAAATTCAGACAATTCGAAACGCTTTCTCCCCATCCTCAGATACTTCAGATCAGTCTGTTGTTTTTAACGGTACCACACTCTGTGAGTTCTTGCCAGTGTCCGAGCAGACTGTTCGTAAAATCATTACACAGTCTGCGAAAACATCCTGTGACCTTGACCCCATTCCCACCCCACTCCTCTTTGATCACCTTGACTCTCTCCTTCCTACCATCACCAAAATTCTTAACGAGTCTCTGTCTTCTGGCACAGTTCCCACTGACTTTAAGACCGCCCTTGTTAAACCTCTACTCAAGAAAAGCAGTCTCGATCCCAACGTTCTTAAAAATTACAGACCCATCTCAAATCTTCCCTTCCTATCCAAAATTTCTCGAGAAAGTCATTCTTCAACAGCTCTCTCACCATCTGGCCTCAAACAACCTCCTCACACCACACCAGTCAGCCTATCGCCCTGGGCACAGCACGGAGACCACCATCCTCCGCATTCTCAATGATATTCTAAATTCCTTAGACGAAAACAAAATTTCTGTCCTTCTTTTGCTAGATCTTTCGGCAGCCTTTGACACCATAGACCATGAAATCCTTCTCTCTTGTTTGAAATACACATGTGGCATCAGGGAAACAGCTTTAAATTGGTTTCGTTCTTATCTTCTAGATAGGAAACAGTTCATTCAAGTAGGTGACCACCGTTCTGATGAATCTAACCTCCAGTTTGGCGTGCCTCGGGGATCCGTGCTGGGACCTGTCCTCTTTATTTTGTACACCACTCCATTGTCTAATGTCATCCGCGGCCATTCCATTTCGCATGAAAGTTTGCGGATGATACTCAGCTGCTCCATTCCTCTGTCATCGATGACTACTCACCCCTTGTTTCTACTCTTCAATCTTGTACTTCTGATATTGAGACCTGGATGTCAGCAAATAAGCTTAAATTAAACTGTGAGAAGACTGAAGCCATCCGTTTTTTCAAAGCAGTCACATCATGGCCCTGATCCGCTCCCTTCTTCTTTGACCTTAGGTTCCAGCACTATTGAATTTTCAAACACTGTTCGTGACCTTGGTGTTCTCCTTGATAGTGACCTCTCAATGAAACAGCATGTCACAAAAACTTGTCAGTTAGCTTATATGGAACTTAAACGAATTGCTGCCATTCGACCCTATCTCACCGAAGACGCGACAAAAACTCTCGTTTCATCATACATCCTTTCAACGCTAGATTACTGCAACTGTGTTCTCCTCGGCTGTCCCTCAACTGTCATCCAACCCCTCCAATGTGTACAGAACTCTGCAGCCCGTCTCATTTGCAAATCTCCTAGGACCCAACCCTGCAGCCCTCTCCTGAAAAAGCTGCACTGGCTCCCCGTTGAAGAAAGAATTAAATACAAATGTTGTTGCCTCTGCTTCAAGATTTTCACTGGTGATGCCCTGCCTATCTTTTCCGATCTCCTTCAAGTATATGTCCCATCACGAACGCTCCGCTCCTCCACTGACACCAGAACCTTCCGCTTTCCCAGTTACCGTCCCCATCGTAAACAGCATGGCGAACGAGCTTTCTCATACGCAGCTGCCAAAGTCTGGAATAAACTCCCCTATGACTTAAGACATTCTCAAACCTTTCTTCCTTCAAAACCTCCCTGAAAACCCACCTTTTCAAACAATACTAAGAAGACAGTTATTACCAGATAGCTGATTGACTCTTGTTGTTTTGTGGATCGCTTAATAGTTTGTGCTTGTTGCAGCTGTTGTGTATTGTGTGTTTGTGCGTGGGAGTGTGTGTGCGCGTGGTGAGAGAGTGGGAGAGAGCCTTTGTTTTTCATTTTCTAAACCGTTTTTCAATGTATTTTTTTTCTTTACATTTAGCAATTGTATTTTTTCTGCCTTTGTAAAGCGCCTTGTGCCGTGGAAGGCGCTATATAAATCCCCATTATTATTATTATTATTATTAGATAAACGTACATGCTTCTTGTGCAATAAGACAGGACACTTGGCTAGAGACTGCCAATTTAGGATCCCCGAAAGTTGAAGCAATGAGATAACATCGATGTGCACAAAGGCAGAGTAGGGGAAAATGTGGTTAATGTCATTAGAGACTCTGGGTGCACAGGTGTAATGGTGAAAGAATCGTTGGTTAAGGAGGGACAATTCACAGGTAAAACACAGGAGTGTAGGCAAATAGATGGAACAGTATCAGAATTAAAAACAGCCAGGCTTATCATTGATAACACCATTTCATAGTGGGATTGTACAGGTGCTGGCCGTCCCAAAGCCGCCGTATGACGTGATAATCAGGAACATCCCAGGAGCGCGTGATTACCACGACCCCAATCCTGACTTCTCTGTTGAATCAGAGAAAAGAAATCACGTGAGAGAAAGGCCCCAGGCGGTCCCCCACCCCCACCCCCAAGGCAATGGAGCGTGTCCAGTGAGACCAACCCCACTCACTTATGGGCAGAACAAAAGGGCGACCACTCGCTTAGAAAACTGTTTGGGCTCACTCACACCGGGCAGAAGAAAAATGTTAAGGATGGTACAGTAGCTTTTGAGTTAGAGGACGGAATATTGTATCGGACCTTCAAAAGTTCAAAGACGGGAAAGACAAAAAGGCAAATTGTCATTCCTAGGCAGCACAGAAAGGCGGTGATGTCAGCAAAACATGTGACGTCAGCCTTGGGCCATCTCGGTAAGAAGGCCACACACACCAGAAACTGATGAGGGAATACTACTGGCCTGGTATCTTAGGCGGTATCTGGCGTTTCTGTGCACATTGCAGCACACCGGGCCAGTCTCAATGATGATACCCCACTAAAAAGGGGCAGTAGGCCAAATTAAAATTGTCGTAGGAATTAGCGAGTAGCGTGTGCGTGTGTCTTTTGCCGCGTCGTGTATGCATGGTGGTAAACATAGCCGGTGGCTGGTAAAAAGAGAAAGGGAGAGAATTTCTATAGAAACATAATGTTTATCTATATACAGCCACACTACTCAGAGCTGCTGGAGATTCAATTTTTCGTTGATATTCATTGGGACTTTAAGGTAGAATTACGTGCGTTCTCTGGTGTAAGTAGGCTTATGAGAGGCCTAGATTAGCATTGGTTTAAATGAGAGAATTATGAGAGTGTCAGCTCCTTGAATGTGTTTTAGCCAATGCAGGGCATTGTCTTCAAAGTGGGTGGAATTGTCAAGGGAGCAAAACCTCTCACAAAGGGCCTTAAGCGTTTTAGAGAAAAGGAATGCCACACGTGGTGGAGAACTAGGTGATGGGCTTGATTAGTAATACTCCCTCACCTAGCGCATACAGTCGAACTGTGTCAAGGAGGTTGAAGTGGTCTGGCAATTGTCACATGACAGATGGCACCTAAGGTAGTGAGGACCCTCCTGAGTTTGAACCTTCCCGATAGTGAAAGGGAGGGAAATGTAACCACTAGGACCTCGGAGCATTGAGAAGGTGCTACATACTCAGTCAGCTGAAGTTGCTTTGTAAACAGTCCTTGAAGAGCAGGAGTCGTTGGCTCATTCAGATGGTATTGCCGTGGGGCAATGTGTTGGGGCTTTGTCAGGCTGGTTGAATGCAAGTAGACGTTGTTGTCATAGCTTTCTCTAGGATAATTACTGTGTTAAAGTGGCTCTTGGAGTCGGTGGGAATTTTCTATGTCCATTTGGTTGCCAAGCAGCTGTTTTCCTAAGCAAGTAAGTAGGGATGTGTGTAAATGCTGATGTGTGGAAGAATGTAGCGAAAGGGGAATTCAGTGTACTTATGAACAAGGTGGTGGAGAAACAACATGGACAAACGCATGGCCCAAAGGGAAATCCTTTGTGTCCATCCCTATATAAACTGAGGGAGAACAACCTGACGAGGGGAGGAGAAGAATACCACGAGGGAAAGAAGAACAGAGGAGAGAGGAGAGAGGAGTGCGCAGGACAGAGAAGGATTGAGAGAAACGTGGTCTGGAAGACAGAAGAGACAGCAAGGTCTTAGGGTAAAAGGCAAGCTGAAAAGAAAGACTGAATTTAAAACCCAGAGGTGGTGAAAGAGACAAAGAAGATTTCTGCGTTGAGTTCCCAGAGACGCCTACGAAGACCCAGTCCTGAAAAGTGGAGCCAGTCAACCAAGGGCGTCACCATCACCCAGTGCCAAAGAAAACTTGAAGTGACATGTTCAAGAAGTGTGGTGTGGTGTGAAATTGGTTGTGTGTGTGTGTGTGGAAACCTGGTCAGATAAGAAGTCACTTTACTATAACCCAGGATTTGGAAGTATTGATCTTTAATGTTTTGATTTTTCTATTTTGTGTCATTGGATTTTTCATGTGCATTTATAAGTAGCATAGAAATTGTATTTCTTGTTCAGTTGTGTTAGGAGAGAAACGAATGCGTGACCTCCCATTCCCAAAGAGAGGTGAATGTTTGGTGGGTGTATGAGTTCGCATATGTGTATAATAGTGCAGAGCTAACCTTGGTGTGTTAAGCCTGACAAATAATAACATCAACTTAGTGCACTTAAGCAATACCATCACGATTTTCCCCATCTTGGACACAAACACTTCATCTCTCTTGATTGTGGACACAGTGGACACTCAAGATTATAAGCATTTACTTGTTTGAAACGACAATGATGAACAGAAAGATAGGAAAAGCTGATTTCAAATCGAGGTTTGACTGCCAGAACCATGTATCTCAATTTCTGAAAGTTTACAGGAACTTTCAGCTGCTGTAGCATGAAAACAAATTAAGTGAGCGCCTCAAAACATTTACACAAAGTTCATCAATATCATTCCTGCTGAACGCATTTCCTTGAACTTGCATTTATCTCTTGCGCTAAGTGTAAACAATACAATTCAAAACTTGCACAAGATGCTTGGTTTTCGATGACTGAAAGTGCCATGATCAAGGACAACCAGAAGCCAGTATCTCAAAGATACGAGGTTTTGTCATACCTGTACTGAAAGCATTTTCACCAGTTGAGACAACAAGAGCAAAGTATCTGATACTTGGTTTTTACGAGCTCAAAGCGCCATGGGTTAGGACAACCAGAAACCAGTATCTCAAAGTACTGGGTTTTGGGAAAAGTTTGTACAGAAAGTATTTCCTCAAAACATCGTAGTTTGATGTACTGGACTTTGTAGGTACATGAAAGGCGTCTCTTGTTAACAAATGGAACTGCCTAAATCGAGTTGTTTTGTTCCAGTGGGATTTGTAGTCACAGATATGCTGGTCAGACCTTGAGTGCCTAACATTGGCTGTGTCTTTTTATGTACATGTGTTTAGTGAATGTGCACATGTGTGTATGGATGTGTGGGCGTGGGCCCATATGTGTGCGCATGCGCATGTATGCGTGTTTGTGTGTGTGTTTGTATGTGTGTGCATGCATGTGTGTGCGCTTGTGTGTATGTGTGTACGCACGTGTGTGTGTGTGTGTGTGTGTGTGTGTGTGTGTGTGTGTGTGTGTGTGTGTGTGTGTGCGTGTGCACCCACGCGTGTGTGTGTGTGTGTGTGTGTGTGTGTGTGTGTGTGTGCACGTGCGTGCCTGTGTGTATGTGCGCGTGTGGGGTCCATGTGTAGAAGTGCATGGGCATGGTTTGTGTGTGGTGTGTGTGTGTGAGAGAGAGGAGAGAGAGAGAGAGAGAGAGAGAGAGAGAGAGAGAGAGAGAGAGAGATTGGTTTTATATGTTTTTCTATGAGTGCATTATGTGCGTGCATGCATACGTATAAGTAAGGAGAAGGGGAAATGCAGGTCTTTTACATATATATTTCACTGTACATAGACTGATACTTGTTTTGGTTAGTGTACAACTGGTATGTAGTATATCAGTAGCAGCAACGAATTATGACCGGTAATGTAAGGAGCAACCATTGAAAAGAGTTAGAATACCGAATTTTACACTTGGCTTTTTTCTCTCCAATACAGTAGCAACTGTAATTCAGTTAGAAATAGTGATAAAATCTATAATGTTGTAAATTGATATCTTAGGTTTTGGTCTCGTAGAACAATACATCAATACATCTAAACCACAACCATAATATCTATGAATGAGACATTTTGAAATATTGGAAGATAGTACGTTTAGTTCAGAGCTTCGCCGTCATCCTCTCCCCCTCCCCCTCTCCACCCCCCCCCCCCCCCCTATTTTTTCAAGGCATGCAAGTAGTGGAATGTAACGTTATTTACTTCACCTCTGTATTCTGAAGTACTACCTGGTTTTGATTGTCTTTCATTTCTAATCAGACTTGTGTTATTACATCGTCCAGAATTTAAACAAGAACGTGAGGGTGTCTGTACAAACTAAATCAGGCAATGAGCAGGGAAAAAAGTCTCCGATCTACCCGAAAACTGTCATCCGTCATTCTCTTAACCAGTTTTAGAATTGACTGTCACTACAGCTTTTGAGCCACATAAAATCACATCCATGTGTAATTTCTATTGCAGACCTGCCTGAAATTCTTGCAAAATGAAACACCTCAAAAGGTAGAAGGCGCTTTTCATTGTCTGACAACTTGTGATCCTGTCCCTTTTCAGTGAGTCTAACTGCAACCTCTGTGTGTTTGTCTTCACCTGACAACACGAAGAGGTTGTCCATAATCGGAAAGCAAAAGACAAAGAACAATTAAAACAAAGATGGTACCGATAAAAATGCTACCAAATGGCATGAAAAAAAGCTGATTTATGAAGGATTCACCACTGCTTGAAAATTTCAGAAAATATATAGGACAAGCGGGAAAAAAGCAGAGGTATTGGAAAAAGATGAAAACAACACAGAAAAGAAATGAACAATATTTACTTGTTTTATGGTTGATGCTTTTTTCTGAAAAAAAATCTTTATGGACATTAGTATCAGTCTCTCCCTTCTCCATGCTGTGATTTTTTTTTCTTTCTGTATCTAAGTTTTGCTGAAATTTCTTAGCCTAGATATCGAGATTGCTGTATATATAACCTGACAATAAACCTTCATGGGCACCAATTAAAGGCTGACAAATTGTGTCTGTGTTGTTGTGGAGGCACTGCTCAGAGAACTTTTCTTTTACTTTTTATTTTCTTTGATGACTTCCATCGAGGAAGCTGTTGTTCGCTCTCATTTAATGGTTTCTTTGTTTTTAGCTAATTTGCCAGTAAGCAGGAAAGCAAAGAACCGATCTCAACCAAACGAGGTGGTCTTTGTTTTTAGCTAATTTGTAGTCAGCAGGAAAGCTACGAACCGATCTCATTGAAACTAGGTGGTCTTTGTTTTTTGCAAATTTGCCAGTAAGCAGGAAAGCGAAGAACTGATCTCAACCAAACTGAGTGGTCTTTGTTTTTAGCTTATTTGCTAGTCAGCAGGAAAGTTATAAACCGATCTCAACCAAACGAGGCGGTCTTTGTTTTTAGCTTATTTGTTAGTCAGCAGGAAAGCTGAGAACTAGTGTCAACCAAACTAGGGGTCTTTGTGTTTAGCTTATTTGCTAGTCAGCAGGAAAGCTATAAACCGATCTCAACCAAACGAGGTGGAGAGGTGCAATGTGGCCCAAGGACGAACCTGTGAAATTTTGGTGCGGATCTGGTGGATCAGAAGGCGGATCCATGATCTGTTCAACCCTGGCGGAGTGTGGCGCACTTCTGATTGCCCTTGCTGTTTTAACACGTTTTCAACAATGAAGGCTTCAAAAGGACTGTTACCATCTCTCACAACGAACATGATGCAAGTGACTGTCTAAAGGACTGTTACCATCTCTCACAACGAACATGATGCAAGTGACTGTCTAAAGGACTGTTACCATCTCTCACAACGAACATGATGCAAGTGACTGTCTGAACATGATGCAATTGACTGTCTGAACATGATGCAATTGACTGTCTGAACATGATGCAATTGACTGTCTGAACATGATGCAATTGACTGTCTGAACATGATGCAAGTGACTGTCTAAAGGACTGTTACCATCTCTCACAACGAAGATGATGCAAGTGACTGTCTAAAGGACTGTTACCATCTCTCACAACGAACATGATGCAAGTGACTGTCTGAACATGATGCAAGTGACTGTCTAATGAAGGCTTCAAAAGGACTGTTACCATCTCTCACAACGAACATGATGCAAGTGACTGTCTGAACATGATGCAAGTGACTCTCTAATGAAGGCTTCAAAATGACTGTTACCATCTCTCACAACGAACATGATGCAAGTGACTGTCTAAAGGACTGTTACCATCTCTCACAACGAACATGATGCAAGTGACTGTCTAAAGGACTGTTACCATCTCTCACAACGAACATGATGCAAGTGACTGTCTCAAAAAGCAGTTCCTAACCGGACGAACCATCGGTTCACGAATCTGGATCATGAACTGATGACGGACCCTAGTTTTTCCCTTAACTGAAGACCACGATCCTTGATCCAGCGTGCATGGTAGGACGAATTAAGACGTTATTCTTAACTCAAATTTGAATGGTCTTGTTGCAAGGGAGGGAACACAACATGCAGTGATACTGCTTGCTAGTGATCAACTTAGACAGGCTGTTCAGCCTGCTTCATTTGGAAACGTTTTCACTTGACTGTAGAATCGATTCAGCAATCTCTTCGTCCCAAAATTTGACAAGTTTACTTTCCGAACAATGTACATTTGAACGTTTTGGCCGTTCTGATTGAAAAGTGTTTACGTACGAGTCAACGATGAAAATTTAGACCAACCAAACTGAAACCAATTTCCATTGCAGGAGAGTTGTTACGACATGATTTTCACAACAGGAGAACTTTCTTATGGTTATTTCCCTTTGCGCTATCCCAAGCAGCTCCCAGAAGGTAACCTACAATCCTTTTCCAACCGTTAAGCTGGCTCGGCGAAATTCGCGAACCTCATCGACCTCAGATCGCAAAACAAAAGATCGTATAATGAAGGCCATAGACGAGCTCGCCGAGATCTCCAGACTAAATGAGCAAAGTCTGCGATGTAAAATCTCGTTAAGCTGAGAACGATCCTGGAGCAGCAGTTGAAAAACACTTGAAGGCAGAGAAGGAAGCTTCTCTCTGTGCAGTGATCAGACAACCTTTATGTCAACAGGTCAAGGCATGTATGTCTGGCCAGCTGGAAACACCTCTACCCTGCCATGCTGCAGTGATCAGACTACCTTTATGTCAACAGGTCAAGGCATGTATGTCTGGCCAGATCGCAACACTGTCATGCTGCAGTGATCAGATAACCGTTATATTAACCTGTCATGCATGACCCGAGACAGAGGACTTTGGAGATTCCTGACTACCTGGAGATCAAGAGAGGAAAGGAAGGGGGTCTTTGCCTTTCGCCGAGTCGAGTCCCACAGTAGATACCCACCACTCTCTGCTGACTTGACTAGCTCGCCGCCTTCCTCCGTTTCACGGTGTGGCCGATGTTCGTCACACTCGGTCACTGATAGTGATTATCGTGTAGACAAAGGCTTTGCACAGGCAGTAGCCAATTCGTTTTAACTTACTACCAACCACTCTTGAACACAAACCAATTCAACAGGATGGTTCTGTGTGCCATTTACACATGACGTAACTTAGAATACTCAGTCCAGGGCCACCAGAGAGAGAAAAGGGTTTGCCCCGGGTAAGGTGCAGTAAAAGTCAATGATGAATCAGCGTACAACATCATCTCAGTGTGTTGTCCTAATGGACCTAAAGGAGAAAGCACAGACTGGTTAGAAATACTGATTTTACAAATGAAAAGTTGAATATACTTTGAGACATAAATGTACACGCTCCTTTTTGGGACATGCACTGTTCAAAAGTCACAAGCAAACGTTTTGTTAAAAATGTTATTGATTCCAGCTTAATCCTCCCGAATAATGGATCAATTACTAGAGTCCCAGATGTCTTGATACACAAATCAAGAGCAACAGACGTCACTGGCATCACCTGATCTAACGTTGACTAAGATTGATCCACTGGAGAAGACTGCCTTGGAAATGACAGTCTTCCAAGTTACCATTAATGTAAATGATGTCAGCAACGATGGCGCGTCAGACATTGATCAAGTCCCTCAATTTAATGATGAACTTGAAAACATATTGCTTACACAAAATTCCAATTGATTGGTGGCATGCGTATGAGCATGTAGGCTACTTACTCATCTGGCGGGAATTGCCGTTTCAGTTTGATCATAGCTTGTTTACACAGCAAACGCTTTCGACGCTGTCACTGACGGACTTTCCGTTTCAGTTTGATCATAGCATGTTTACACAGCAAACGCTTTCGAGGCTGTCACCTCATATAGATAAAAACAGTCCACACCAAAATCTAATTGTTTCATGAGCTAGCTGCAG
>JAFLJL010013648.1:0-33267 GCA_018398815.1 Conus ventricosus | reverse complement strand
GCCCATATTTTGAAATTTGTTGAAGACACTGACCCATACATCTCTGTGACTGGAAAAGGCGAAATTTGATTCATTAAAGACACTGACGAAACATAAAAAGAGGAAATGTAAAAAGACATGGCCCAAGAGGACCAACCATCGGAGATAAAAAAAATCCATAAAGATTTAAATTAAAAAAAAAAAGACAGCTTTTAAAAAAAGCGAAACTAAGTTTGACAGAGAGCATGATAAAAACAACTTTATTTTAAAGAAACAAAAACCCCTCATTGTTCATTAATTTGTGGACAAACTGGTTGTGGAAAAACAATATTTGTCCTCGACCTGTTACAAACAGTTTATCGTTATAATTTTAATCATATTGTGGTTTTCTGTCCAACACTTAAATGGAACAAAGCATATCATGATAGAAGGTTTATATGGACAGATGATGACATATATTTAGTTAATCCTAGCAATAAACTTAGTGAGTGTTTAGAACAGTTTTATAGACTGTTTGAAGGAACGCAGACACTATTTATTATAGATGACTGTTCGGCAGAAAGAGACATAGTTAAAAAGAGAAAACACTTTGTCAAAACTAGCTTTCAGTGGAAGGCATGCTGGGATAAGTGTGTGGATTTTATGTCAAAAATATAACTCAGTTTTAAAAGACTTTAGAGAACAGTTAAAGACTGTAGTTTTATTTCACATGAAAGACAGAGACTCATTTGAAGAATGTTTGCGCGAAAATGATGTTATTGAAAATGATCAGGAAAAACACAGGATTAAGCAAAAACTGAAATCTGAAAAGTTTAGTAAAATTAGTATTGAAAACGGATAACCCTGCACAGTATGTTTGTTTGTAGGGTCGTTATTTTTTGGTTACTTGTCAGAGAACAGGAATAGGCGGCTTTTAGGGCACTTTCGCCCAAAAACGTGGTTGGAGTAGCAAGTGAGTCTGAATCGGTGTTTTCCTGTTCTCTTGGGGTCCTTTTATCATTATAAAGTTTCTCAGTGGGAGCGGTTGGCTCATGGCCCATCCATACAGATTGTTGGCGTCTAAGTACATTAGATAGTTGGATGGTTTAGTAGGGTCATAGTCGTCTAAATATTTGTTGTTGGCTTTGCAGTAAGGATGCGAGGCCATGCTAATACCTCCCCTCAACCCGTCTCAATCATCTGGAGTGTGGGTGAATCAGATATTAAGTCAATCTGGATGTTTGTAGACTTTAAGAAGGCGTCCCAAGATAACCCTGGGGCAGAGATGTAATGTGATGAGTCTAAGTTGTAATGTTTCATGCATGTAGATCTGTAATTCTGAAGACGTCTGCCAATAAACACACGTCGGCCAATAAATATTGATCGTGATAGTCGCCCATCGTTTCACAGTGTAATTCTGTCCAGGCATTTCTGAGCGTATTCATATTCAGCATCAGTTATGTCTTTGCCTCTAAGACTAGAAAAGAAAGCGCCTTTCGGAGGAAGCGAGTCTTCGTCAAACCTTTCCCACGAGTTGATGTATTCAAAAGGGAAATAAACTCCTTTGCGCACTAAAGATGGATCAAAGTATTGTTTAGTGATTGGAAAGTCTTGTAGCGATCCTGCTAACTTATCCAAACTAGCCATCAGATGTTGGGCTGAGTCATAAAAGGATAAACAATCAAGAGTAAAAGTCATGTACTTTTCTGAAGACTGTGCAATGCAGGTAACCCTCTTATACTCAGAAGTCACTGCTTGCATGATAAAATGAGAATCGTAGCCTCGTAAGTTATGAAAGAAGATAGGCAGTTTCCATGTCTTAGGGTCAACCTTAAGCTGAAGATTACAATTGTTGTGTGCTGCCCCTCTAAACTTTCCAGTAAATGTGATCGTGGTCTCTTACTGCGTTACCTAATAATTCTTTATTGCAAATCCAACAGTGTGTAGATGAATCATAACGTTCTTGGTCTTCAGGAGTCATAACAATGTCTGAAAGATTTAGTTGGTTGGATAACTGATTGCGAAGTTGTTTCATCTGCTCTAAAAATCTACTAGCCGCGTTGGGACCTCTGTAAATCTCAGGTGTTGTGTGTTGACCGTCTGACCTAACAACAATAAACGCATAAGAACAGATCTGATGGTGGGTTAATAAGGTTGTTTTCTGCTCTTGCTGTTGTGGGCCGTAGTACTGCGGTAAGAGCGATTCAAAGTCAGCATAAACCACGTATGGGCTCATTTGCATTTTGTGTATATTCTTAAAACTAACCTTAGACCCCGGTTTAGGTGTAAGGAGTTGGTTTCACAGTCTACAAAACTTTTACAACGAGTTCTATGATCATCAGCTGCTTCTAATAGTAGGGATTCTGACCAGACACCTTCTACAAAGCTCTTTTTTAGCATGATTCTTTGATGTAAACCCCATAAGTCTGCTTATTGTTCTGATTAATACATAATGGCTCTTTGTACTATCTGCAAACAGGATCAAGTCTACATGTTTGTTAAGTGGTTCGCCAAAAGTAGGAGCGTTGGGAGAAACCTTTAGAGGCACTATATCAGCTTTGACAGACCATTTGTATACGTTTACAGTGATTGGTTTGTTTTGCTCTTCAAACTGAGATATACTTTCTATACTCACTGGAAAGGTTATGTTATCAAAGTTCAGCTCTTGCTTATATTGTTCGTAATTGGAAACTCTGTTTGCATGATTTTTGACAGGATGTAGATGCGCTAAAACACACCACATGAAGCATTTGTTGTCAGAATTTTTTATGTTTAAGACTGCTCGCTTTAAAACTAACTCTTTTGGGAGAGGAAGGTGAGAATTGCCAACAATAGGATAGAACTTTGCTTGTCTCAATTTGATTTCAAGGACTGTCCCTTCAGACCAGCCAGAACCCCTTAACTTTGCCTCCTCACTTGCATGGTTAAACTGTGTAAGCATGTAGTCAGCCCAGTTAGAGTTAAAGTCGTGATAGCTGATTACTTCTTTCTGCCTTGTTGAAACCCAGACTGGCATGTTACTATCATCAGGTGTTATATAATCAATCAGAACGGCCAACAGCACTTTTACTGGCGGTTCGCGTTGAAGAGACTCTGGAATTTTAGAGATAGCATGTGCTACGCTTTCATGAACGTTTGTAGGGTTAATGATGTCCATGTCTACTTCACTAAACGTATTGCTTAATTGTTTGTCGCTGCTAAATATTCTTCCATCGTATATAGCTTTCCATCCTCGAATTTACTTGTGGTCGTCATTTTTAAAGCCACAATATTTGCGTAAATTAAAAAAAATAAATGTAAATAAAAGTAAGTAAAACAAGCTTTTTATTCTTCACCCAAGTGTCGCAACACTTCAAGACACGTTAACCTTACAATAACACCCGCCAATATTTTTGCTTTTTCTGAATCACTACAGTCAATGTTTATCACTTTGATTGCTTCGTTAAATAGTTCACTATGATCTTTTATTATATTGTCTACATCATTCTCAAACCCAAATTCACTAAAATCAATGTTTAACACTTTCATTGTTTCGTCAAATAGTTCATTACAATTCTTTAAATCAGATTCACTGAGTTCGGCAGCCATTTTTTTAATATAAAATAAATAAAAATTAATTGTAAATTCAGCTCTTATTCATAGTCTTTTCTAATCGTAAAACATGATCTTCATTAAAGCGAATAGTCACTCCTTCAGAGTCAGTAGAAACAGTCAGATCAACATCTTCAGGAGCCATATTATCAACTAAAATGGTAAACAACTTTACAACTGGTTGAGGCCAAGAATCTGGTATTTTACTGATAGCTTCCAATACATCTTCTCGCATGTCTATACGATTAAAAAGATCAGTAATTAATTCTTCAAACCTGTTCTTTAACTGATCTTTATCGGCTTCTCTCTCCCAATCCAACTCGTAAAGTATATTAATAAGCTCTGTAGCTAATTCGGCCTTCATTTTTAAACCAGATTAAAATCATAAATTAAAAAAATTAATTAATCAGTTTCTCTTGTTTTTGTGCAAAAATCTGAAAAAGTTATATGTGTGTGCATGAGTGGTCAGGGGGTGGGGTGTGTGTGTGTGCGTGCGTGTGTGTGTGTGTGTGTGTGTGTGTGTGTGTGTGTGTGTGTGTGTGTTGTGTGTGTGTGTGTGTGTGTGTTGGGGGCACGTGGAGGTGGGGTACGTGGGGGCGGGGGTGAGGTGGGGGTGTGCATGCGTGGGGTGGGTGGGGTGGGGGTGGGGGTGCATGCGTGGGGTGTGGGCAGGGGTGGGGGTGGGGTTGGGGTGTGTGCAGGAGTTACCTCCCTTAGTATTATTTTCGGCCCTGTTGAGGGCCTTTCTAGGTCATTGTTCCGCGCGGAACAATGACACAGTTCTGGCGTATTTTTAGCTTTAGGCTGAAGTCTGCGGCTGCTGGCGTCACGCGACCTGTCGCCGCTACATAGAGCTGCTGGATCAATAACCGACGCTGTCTCTTGGTCTCCATGTGTCTGGCCTCATCGGCTAGCCTTTAATCGCTTTGCCAGAACTCACGAAAACCAACGTCGCTTTGCATATATTTTAAAATGAGCCTTCTTTTCTCATACAAGCTGTGTATAGAAATTCCAAGCTTGTGAAACTTTGGATAGTAAAAAAAAACAAAATGATAATTCCGTCAGTTTTTTACACAGCGTGGGTTCCATCAGAATTTCGTTTTTCAAATAATTATCCCAAGACGCTTTTGGGTTAGATTTTTTTAAAAGAGTTTTTGTTCTTTCAAGCCAATGGCCTAAAAGCAAAGATTGCCGAAGAGTTTTACGATTTTCAGCTTTGATCTCATAACCAGCCTTCAGTAAAACGGGCGTAATTTCGGTCATGCTTTTCAACTTCATAAAAGAACCTTCATCAATCGGCTCATAATCAAGTTTATCTACAAAACAATTACTTAAAAAAATCATGCAGTTCACTTACTGTCATTTCACGGGTTGGTTTCTTCGTTTCCAAAAGATCTAGACTTTCTTTTGGCCGGGTCGGTTTCGAGCAAGGCTCACCACGTTCCAATTTTTCAAGATATGAAATCATTTCCTGATAATACTTTTTGTGTTTCAATATTATTTCTTTTTGCTCATTCCGAATAAAGCAAATGCTCAGTTTGGCTTTCTTGAGAACTAGCATCCATTGTGGTTTCTTGTGAAGAAGGCCCAGCCTCAAAACTCGAATCAGTCATTTTTGTTCAGAGAGATAACACGCACGTCTAGGCACCTAAGTCGTCCACCACATAATGCTGGCCCGTGCTAGCCCCCAAACTTACCCGACAGAAAATGATGTCATACCTCCTGTCGATTGGTTGAACGTGCACACGTGGGCAGCTAAACTAATTAATAATGGAGTATTTGCAGGGGGTCTCGTGAGCAACAGACCGTGCAAGCAGCCCAGGAAACCAATATTGATTATAACCGGTCTGTGACTGTCAAACCATATATCTGTTTAGTTCATTTTATGTCACTGGAGAGAATGTAAATATGCTCGTTCACGATCGCCCATATTATTCTGCACGGAAACCCCCGTTTCAATGTGCTAATTACGTCAATTTTAGAGGGTTTGGCGTGTTAATTTTAGTTGTAAAACAGGTGTTAAATTTGGCCAAAACTGATATGAGATGGACGTGATGTGAAAAAGGGGTTTTTCGTGCAAAATAAGATGGGCGGTCTTGAACGAACATATTTACATTCTCTCTATACATCTCTGTGACTGGGAAAAGTGCGATATTTTGATTCGTTAAAGAAACTGACTATACAGGATAACAGGATAAGGATAACAATTTTATTTGTCCAAGAGATGGAAAACTCATTTTCGACAGCACAGCAGCCATATACCAGGACAACACACACACACACACACACACACACACACACACACACACACACACACACACACACACACACACACAGAGCATACATCTCTGTGACTGGGAAAAGTGCGATATTTTGATTCGTTGAAGACACTGACTATACATCTCTGTGACTGGGAAAAGTGCGATATTTTGATTCATTAAAGACACTGACGAAACATTAAAAGGAGGAAATGTAAAAAGACATGGCCTAAGAGGACCAACCATCGGAGATAAAAAAAATCCATAAAGATTTATAATTTAAAAAAAAAAAGGACAAGCTTTAAATAAAGCGAAACAGTTGCCACCTGCAGAGGACATTGAAAGCATAGAGACCCCCGAGTGGAAAAGAGCTGTTTCATGCCCCTTCCCTTGAAACGCAAATCTATCTTTTAAAGTAGTGTGTCACTGAAAAGACCATTAACTGTCCATTACCGTTTGTGAGGAGGCAGAATGTATTAGAGCCAGGATTTAATGTTATCTCTAACTGTGTGCATTCTTATCCGCAACAAGCTCTGTGTTTCAAACTACGGATTTCTTACAAGTGATTCTTTTTTTTTATCATTGTAGGGTTCTAACCCTGGCTGCTAGCTCCCAAAGCCTGTTTTTATTTTCATTTATCTGTTGCTGTTTGTTTTAACCGACAGCGCTCTACATCACAGCACAAAAGAACACAGTACACTGCATATAGAATAGAATATAACTCAACAGAACACGTCGTGACGGATAAGAACATGTCACACCTCAACACACCACGACACATCACGCTGTAGCACAATAGATCAAAACGCAACAGAGCGCAACACATTGTAACACAGGAGAACAGATGACACCACCACACAACACTCCGTAACACAGCAAAACACAGCACAGCACTATTGAGTAGAACACAACACACCATTACGCAACAGAATACAACACACCAAATATGGCAAAGCACAACACACCATAACATAACAGAACACAACACACCATAAGACAACGCAACACACCATAAGACAACAAAACACAACACACCATACGACAACAGAACGCTACACATCAGAACACAACAGAACACAACACACCATGACACAACAAAACACAACACACCATAAGACAACAAAACACAACACACCATAACACAACAGAACACAACACACCATAACACAACAGAACACAACACACCATAACACAACAGTACACATCGCACCATAACACATCAGAACACAACACACCATAACACAACAGAACACAACACACCATAAGACAACAGAACACTACACACCATAAGACAACAGATCACAACACACAATAAGACAACAGAACACTACACACCATAAGACAACAGAACACTACACACCATAAGAAAACAGAACACTACACACCATAAGACAACAGAACACTACACACCATCAGACAACAGAACACTACACACCATCAGACAACAAAACACAACACATCATAAGACAACAGAACACTACACACCATAAGACAACAGAACACTACACACCATAAGACAACAGATCACAACACACCATAAGACAACAGAACACTACACACCATAAGACAACAGAACACTACACACCATAAGACAACAGAACACTACACACCGTGCACCACGCTATGCACAGAACAACGCACACCAGTCCACGACAACATTGTCTGAGACACTAAGCCGTGCGTCCCTCCCACAAACCATCGCCTCTACCCAACACGAGGAGGCCACGGCCTGTCCCTCCCCAACTACATAGCAAAGCCCAGCAGAGGTTCTTCCATTGACAACGCTACGCAAAGAGAAAAAAAAGAAGTGGTAACTAGACTGTCACGGACGTACATACTTTTGGTTTAGAAGATAAATCATTTTTTTTAAACCCAGTATAAAGTGGTGTTACCAGTGACATCTTTACTACATTGGCCGGGTGTTGACCAGTGTGCTATTTGTGTCAACCCGGGTGCGCAACGTCCGTGCATTTTGCTCCCATCCTCCAATATTTCTCTTCATTTTTTTTCTTTAAAGCTTTCTTTTTCTGTTCTTTTATCGCTTTCCACGTGGTTCATCAACTGATGTCAGGGGCCACAGGTGAGCTGTTTATTTTCCTGTTGCCATCTTGGTTAGGTTAGTGGTGTAGCACTCATTGACGGACCGTCGAGTCGGAGAGATCTCCATCTCTGCTAGCTGGCCCACATTTCTTTATCCACTTCGGTGTGGTTGTATGGAAGAGTCTTTCACCCTTCAGGGTCGAAAGTATTCCACTGGACACCTCTGGATCCCTATCCTGCCAGCTGCACTTGGTCGTCCCGTGCATGGACTGAGTGTGTGTTCAATCTTGGTGGTAGTGGGGTGGTTTGGCGTGGTGTGTGTGGGGTCTAAAAGCCGGTCACTGATTCGTTTTGTTGTTGGTTTTTGTTCCAGGTTTTTGTTTGGTTATTTGTTTTGTTTTGTTAACTCTAGAGAGTAGGTCCCCGTTGGATGTAGCATTGTTTCTAATACTGTCTTTCTTTGCGGTCTTTATGTTGAATGTCCTTGTAGCGGTTTTAGTGGGTTAGGTGGACAGTTAGCGGGATCCCGGGATATTGAGGGTTTTTTTTTTGTGGTTGTCTTTCAATTTACTTTTGTCCTCACTTAGTCAGTGAGTTCCTGAATTTAGTGGCCTTTCTCTTTCTATGCCCCCATTTTTTTTTCTTTCTTTTCCTCTCTCCGGCTATCTTTTCTCTTCTTTGTTATGAACCCAGACCCCATCTGGAGTGCTAGTGCGAGTTGAGTGATTGTAATGTGAATAAAAAATATTGTCGTAAACTTATTCCTCTTGTGGGTGCTGGTGAGTGGGAGGGATTGATTGGATCGCTCCGTTTCTGCACTGCACATTACCTATATTAAGAACCCCCCCCTCACTACCCCCCCCCCTGTCAGGTGTACTCCACGTGACTTAGGACACACGGATAACAACATACAGGAAAATCATTCAGTGTGGACAAAAACTAAACGGAATACGTGCACGATAACGCTATCCAGAACACTAAAACACCCTTTTTACGGAACACAAACAGATATAACAATGATAACACACACAGCATACAGAACATTATGACGAACCACCACAGACATAACAGAACATTTATACAGACCACAACAGCATAACAGAACATTTACAGACCACCCAGCGTAATAGAACATTATACAGACCACCACACCGCTTCAGAACATTATACAGTACACACAGCGCACAGACATTACTACAGCACACCTCACTACAATGAACATTATACAGCACTCCACACTATAACAGAACATTATTCAGCCCACCACACACAACAGAACATTTACAACACACCACACTATAACAGAACATTATACTGCAAACCACACAAACAACAGAAACATTATACAGACCACCAAACAACAGAACAGATCATTATAACAACACACCACACCCATAACAGAAACATTATACACGCATCACACAACCAACAGAACTTTATACAGCACACCCACACCGCAATACAGTACATATACACCACACCACCGCAAACAGAACATTATACAACACAACCACACCACACCAGAAACTTATACAGCACAGACCACACCAAACAGAACATATACAGCACACCACACCACAACAAGAACATTATACAGCACACCAACAGCAACAGAACATTCTATACAGCACACCACACGCAACAGATTCCATTCTATACAGAACACCAAACCGCAACAGAAAACATTATACAGCACACCACAACCGCACTGACATATACAACCCACCCAAACAGAACATGATACAGAACAAACCTTCACACAAAACATTATAAGAACACCACACCACAACAAAACATTATACAGCTCACCCACACCACAACAGAACATTATACAGACACACCACACCGCAAACTAGGAACCATGATACAATACACCGCACAGAACATTATACAAACACACCATAACAGGAACATTATACAACACACAACAACAGAAAAATTATACAGCTCACCTCACATAAACAGAACCTTATACAGACACACCACACCATAACAGAACATTATACAGCACACCACACCATAACCAGAAAATTATAACAGCACACCAGCAAACAGAACCTTTATACAGCAACACCACACCCGCAACAGAACATTATAGAGCACACCAAACAAAACAACAGTGAACATTATACAGACACCACACCGCAACAGAACACTTATCAGCACGCACCACACCAACAACAGAACATTATACAGACCACAACACCGCACAGAACATTCTACAGCACCCACCACAGCAAAAAGAACTTTATAACAGCACACCACACTCCAAAAACAGAAACATTATACAGACCACCACACCGCAACAGAACATTTAATACAGACACACCACACCGCCCAACGACATTATACAGCAAAACACACCGCCAACAGAACCATTATACACCAAACACACCATAACAGTAACATTATTTACAACACACACAACAGAACATAATACAGCACACCACTAACCCTAACAGGAACATTATACAGCACACCACTCCACAAAGCAACATATACGCACACCACACTCACAAAGAACACTTAATACAACACACCAAACAGAAACATTATTACAGGCACTCAATTAGCGGAACATTAAACTCAACACAACAATAACAGAACATTATACAGCCACACCACACCCACAACAGAACATTATACAAACACACCAACACCGCAACAAGGAACTTATACAACACACCACACCGCAACAGAACATTATACAAATCACACACACCGCAACAGAACATTATACAACACACCATAACAGGAACCTTTTACAGCAACACCACCCCGCAACAGTACTTTATACACAAACACCGCAGCAGAACATTATAAACACACCACCCCACAACCAGACCATTATGCAGCAGCACCACACCATAACAGAAACTTATACAACCACACCATATCAGAACATTATAGAGCACTCACCCCCCCCCTCCCGAAACATTATACACCACCCATAACAGAACATTATACACCACTCCATAACAGAACATTATACAGCAAACCACACCGAAACACGAACATTATACACCTCAAACCATAACAGAACATTATACAACACACATAACAGAACATTATACAACTAATCACCACAACAAACAGAAAATACAACACACCATAACAGAACATTATACAACACACCCTAATGAACCATTTATGGCTACACACCTAACTGAACATTAGTCAACACACCATAAAAGAAACAGTACACATCACACCAATAACAGACCACTTATAACAAACAACCTATAACAGAACATTATGGGCAACACACCATAACAGAATCAACATTATGCAGCACACCATACCAGAACCTTAGGCAACACTCCATACAGATTATGCACACACCATAACAGAACATTATAAGCACCTCCAATAACACATCATTATGCAACACACCATAACAGATCATTTATGCAGACCCATAACAGAACATTATACAACATCACCACACCGAACAGAACATTATGCAGAACACCATAAAACAGAAAAATTATACAACACAACCACACCATAAACAGAACATTATACATACACCCATAACAGAACATTATAACAACACAACACACCAAACAGAACATTATGCAGCCCACACCATAAACGAAAATTTACAACACACCAAACCATAACAGAACATTATACAAACACACACCACACCATAACAGAACAATTATGAAACACACCAATAACTGAACATTATAGCAACACAACCATAACAGAAAATTATGCAGGCTCACCATACAGAACTTTTATACAACACACCCTAACACGAACATTATACACACACAACACCATAACAGAATATTTATACAACTCTCTCCAAAAACATGACACACAGTATAAAACACCATATCAGAAACATTATACAATCACACCACACCACTAACAGAAATCATTATACAACACACCATAAACCAGCACAAAACATTTCACAACACAACACACCATAACAGAACAATATACAAACCACACCACACCTAACAGAACATTATAAAACAACCACACCATAATCAGTATAAATTTATACAACACACATAACAGAACATTTTACCAACACAACCATAACAGAACATTATGCCCACATACTCACATTTATCAGAACATTATTACAACACCCATAACAGAAAATTATACAGCACTCCATACAGAACAGTATGCAGGCACAACCATAACAGACAATTTACACAACATAGCTATGAACATTATAGAGGGCACACACACATATCGGAAAAACTTTATACAACACACCACCACCCATAAACAAACGAACATTATACAACACACCAATAACAGAACATTATACAAAACACACCACACCATAAAAGAACATTATGCAACACACAAATACAAAGCTATTATACAACACATACACCATAAGAGAACATTATTTCAGCACAACCACACCACAAAGAACATTTACAGCCAAATACACCACCAACAGAACATTATACAGCACACCCACACACATAACATGAACATTATACAAAACTCACCATAAACAGAACATTATACAGCACACCTTAACAGAACATTATAAACACACCTTACGATATCGCATTATACAACTCAACCACACCATAAAAAGACGTTATTCATCACACCATAACAGAACATTTTACAGCCACACCACACCACAACAGATCATTATACAACAATCCATAACGAACAATTATACAAACACACCATAACAGAACATTATACAAACACCATAACAGAAATTTATTACAGCACTACCATACCAGAACAGTAGCAACACACCATACACAGAACATTATACACCACACATTAACAGAAACATTATACAACACACCAAAACAGAACTTTTACATCACACCATAACAGAACATTATTGCAACACACCATATAAAGTACATTATACAACACACCACACCATAACAGAACTAATATACAGCCACAATAACAGAACATTATAACAGCCACACCATAACAGAACATTATACATGCACACCACACCATAACAGACATTATACAGACACCATAACTGAACATTATACAAACACACCACATAACAGAACATTATATTCTCACCATAACATGAAACATTATTACAGCCACAACACACCCATAACAGAAACCCATTATACAAAACACCCATAACAGAACATTATCAACCAACACTAAGAACAGAACTTTATACAGCACACCACACCATAACTGGAACATTATACAGCACTCTCATACAGTACATTATATCAAGAACACCACAATCTATAACAGAAACATTATTACAGAACCACACACCAAACTGAAACTTTATAGAGCACACCACACAATATCAAGAACTTTATACAGCTACACCACTACATAAAGACCATTATACAACACACCTTACAAACAGTAACATTTATTACTGACATACAAGCACTCTATAAACAGAACGATTATACAGCACAACCTCACCACAACATGAACATTATTGGAGCACTCACAACACAATAACGGAACATTTTACAACACTCCACAACCGAACATTTTATACAACAACCACAACAGAACATTTACAGCACACCACACCACAATCGGAACCATTATTACGACACCACACCGCATACAGAACATTATAACAATCAACCACAACAGATCATTATACAGCACACCATAACAGAAAAATTAATAACCACCATTATACATCCACCACAACAGACTTAACAAAAAAAACAAAAAAAAAAAATCACAAAAAATTTTACAGACACACCACACCTCCAACTGAAGATTATACAGCACACTCCCCAAACTCCACAACAGAAAGGATACAGCACACCCATACAGAACTTTTATTTCAGCACACCACACCGCAACAGTTACATTATAACACCACACCGCAACAGAACTTATACTAACACACACACAACAACTGAACATTATGCTAGCACACCACACCTTAACAGAAATTATACAACACCATAACAGAAAAAAAAAATTATAGAGCACACCACACCCAAAACAGAATTATACACCACCACCACACCACAACAGAACATTCATGCAGCACCAACCACACCCTAAAAGAACATTATACATCACCAACTTAAACAGAACATTATCTGAGCACACCACACAAAACAGTACATTTATATCAACACCATAACAGAACATTATACACCACACCCATAACAGATCATGCTATACAGCACACACACCAAAAGATACATTATACACCAACCATAACAGAACATTAGTGATTTACAAACACACCATAACAGAACATTATACAACACACCACACTAAACAGACATTATACACACACCATAACAGATCATTATACAATCCCACCATAACATGAACCTTATGCAAACACACAATAACAGAATCTTTATGCCAACACCCATAACAGAACTTTTATGCTGCACACCATAACAGAAACAATTATGCAAACACAACTGATAAACAGATTATGCAAACACACCATAAACTGAACATTTACAACGCTCACCATAACAGAACATTATGCAACACACCATAACATAATATTATGCAGCACACCATAACAGAATCATTTCTCAAACACCACAACGATAACAGAACAATTATTCAACACACCATAAAACAGAATGACATTATAAAGCACACCTCACACATAACTGAACATTATACAGCCACACCATAACAAGCCAGACATTATAAAACACACCACACCATAACAGAACATTTTACACACAGCATAACAGAACATTATACACCATCACACCATAAGAAATGAACATTACTACAACTACACACCATAACAGAACATTATGGAACACAACATAACAGAAGTTATGCAACACACATAACAGAAATTATCAACACACCATAACAGAACATTATACAACACACCACACCATAAAGAACATTTTACAACACACCATAACATGAAACATTTTCAGCACACCAACCATAACAGAACATGATACAAGCTCACAATACAGAATCATTATACAACACACACACACATACCAGAACATTATACATCACTCCATACAGAACATTATACACCACACCATAACAGCTTTATACTCAAACACCATAACAGATCATTATACAGCAACCATAACAGGAACAATATACAAACACACCCTAACAGAATTATACAACACACAATAACAGAACATTAATACAACCACACCATAACAGAACATTATACAAACAACCATAAACAGCACTTTATACAAAACACACCATAACAGAATCATTATACAATCACACATAACAGAACATTATACAGCACACACCATAACAGGAACATTATACAACACACCAATAACAGAACATTTATACACAACACCATTAACAGAACATTATACACCATCACCATAACAGAAACATTTATCAAGAACACCATAACTCAGAAACATTATATGCAAACACACCATAACAGAACTCAATTTATATAGCACACAATATAACCCGAAACATTATACAACACACCATAGACAGAACATTATACAACACACCTGACAGACAATATACAACCACACCATAACAGAACAATACAAACACCCCCGCCCCCGAAACAGAAAACTCATTATACAACACAACAAAACAGAACATTATACAACACACCATAACAGAGCAATATACAACACACAACACCTTATACATACCATTATACAACACACCATAAAAGAAACATTAAATACATCAACACCATACAGAACATCTATAAACACATCTTAAATGACCTTTCTACAACACACCTTAACAAGAACAGTATACAACACACCATAATCAGAACATTATACAACACACCATAACAGTACATTATGACACACACACCATAACATAACATTATGCCAACACAACATAACAGAACATTATACAACACACCATAACAGTACATTATACACCAACTCCATAACAGACATTATACAACACACCATGACAGAACATTATACAGCACACCATACACAGTACATTATACAGCACTCCATAACTGAACATTATACCAAACACACCAATCAGTACATTATAAATACACCTTACAGAACCATAACATTATGACAACACACCATAACTGAACATTCTATAAAACACACAAACAACCATAACAGAACATTTATGCAACACACATAACGAACATTATACAAACCACACCCACACAATAACAGAATCGTATGCAGCACACCATAACAGAAACATTTATACAACACACCACTCCATAAACGAACATTATACAACACACCATAACAGATCATTATACAGCAACACCACACCAATATCAGAAATTATAAAACACACACATAACAGAACATATAGAGCACACCATTTACGAAACATTATAAACAACCACACGATAATAGAACTATTATAAAACACACCCATAAACAGAACATTATACAGCACACCACACCACAACAGAACATTATACTGCCACACCACACACAACAGAACATACATAGAGCACATCACACCATAACAGAACAATTATACAAACACACCACACCCATAACAGACATTATACAACCACACATAATCAGAAAACATTATTACAACACTCCACACCATTATACAGAACATTATTTACAACACACCATTAAAAAGATACATTATACAGCTCAAGATAGCAGAACATAACTTACAGACTCTACCTCACCACAAAAGGACATTATACCGCACACACACCACAACAGATCATTATACAGCACGCACCACCACCATAACAGAACATTATACACCACACCATAACAGAACCCCCATTATACAAACCACAACAATAACTAGAACATTATGCTACAAACCATAACAGTACACTTTATGCAACACACATACAGAACATTATGCAGCACACCATAACAGAAAATTATGCAACACTCCAATAACAGATTTTATGCAACACTCCAATAACGAACAATTATACAGCACACCATAACAGCAATCAGGTACTGCAACACACCAATAACAAGGAATATTTTGCAAGCACACCAAACAGAAATTTTTAACAAACACCACAACATACAGACTTATACATACACCACCATAATAGAAATTATACAAACACACCATACCAACAGTCAATATGCCAGCACAACCATACAGAACATTATTACACACCAACCCACCATAACTAGAACATTATACAACACACCACACCTTAACAGAACATTATACAGCACACCATAACAGATACATTATAAACACGCCATCCAAACTGAACATTATGGAACACTCCATAACAGAACATTATACAGCAAACCATAACAGTACATTATACAACACACCATACAGAACAATTTTTACAACACACCTAACTGAAATTACACACCACCCCCTCCGTGCGCACCTTACCATAAACTGAAAATGTAACAATCACACCATACATTAACATATACAACTCACCATAACAGAACATTACACAGCACACCATAAACAGGAACATTATACAAAACACACCATAACAGAACATTTTACAACAGCAACATAACAGAACATTATACAACACACCACACCATAACAGAACATTATACAACACACACATAACTGAACATTATAACAGTCAACACCATAACAGAACATTATACTACACACCACACCAAACAGTCATTACGCACACACACCAATACAGAACATTATAAAGCACACATAACAGATCATTTATACAATCCACACCTTTACAGAACATGTGTATCGTGCAGCAGACACCATAACAGAAACAATTATACAACACACCATACACAGAACATTTATACAGCACACCATTAAGTCTGTTTAACATGTTAACTCAACACACCATAACTTCACAGACATTATTACAACACACCATAACAGACATTATGACAGCACAGCTTAAGTACACATAATAAACAGAAACATTATAGCAACACATCCATAACGCAGAACATTATACAACACACCTATACAGAAAATTTTATACAAACACAACCACAACCATGTAAGATGCTGATAAAGATTATACACACACACTCTCCATAACAGACATTATACAACCACACCACCCCATATCAGAAGATTATTAAAACACCCTTAAATACAGACATTATACACTCCACACAATAAAACAGAAACATTATACATACACACCTTAACAGAAACATTATGCAACACACCATCAACAGACATTATAACAGCAACACCATAACAGAACATTATACAACCACACCTTAAACAGAACATTATACAACATACACCATAACAGCAAACTTTATACAACCACACCACACATAACTGGAACTTTATTGCTAACACACCAGAAACAGAACATTATACAACACACCACACCATAACCAGAACATTACTGCAGGCACACATAACAGAACATTTTAACAACACACCACACCATAAACAGAACCATTATACAACACACCATAACAGAAAACATTTATACTGCACACACACCATAACAGAAAATTATACTAAAACACCATAACAGAAAACATTATAGAGCACTCCCATAACAGAAAATTATTCAACTCACCACACCCTAATAGAACATTTATACAACAGCACCATAACAGAAATTATACAGCACACCACACACACAGAACATTCTACTGCACACCACAACCAAAAGTAATTAATAGAGCACAACACACCATAACTGAACATTATACAAAAACCACACTATAACAGAAACATTATACTGAGTTAGCACACCATAACAGAACATTATACAACACACCACACATAACACGTCACATTATACAACTCACAATAATAGTACATTATACACGCACACGATAGTCAGAACCTTATATATACAGCACACCACAACCACAACAGGACATTATACAGCGCACCCACAACACAACAGAACATTATACAGACACACCACACCTAACAGAAAACATTATACACCACCACCATAACAGAACTTTATACAACACCACCATTACAGAACATTATGCAACACACCATAACAGAACCATTATGCTCAACCACACATAACAGAAACATTATGCAGCAACCATACGAACATTATGCAACACACCATAACAGTATTTATTGCAACACACCATAACACGAACATTATACAGCACACCATAACAGAACATTATGCAACACACCATAACGATATTATGCAGCACACATAACAGAACATTTACAACCTACCCACACCATAACAGAACATTTACAACACAACCATAATATGAAAATTAATACAACCACACCATACCAAAACAAGAAACATTATGCAGCACACCATAACAGATCATTATACAACAACAACACACCAATAACAGAACATTTTTAATACAACACACCACTCCATAACAGAAATTATACAGCACCACCAATAACAGAACATTATAAAACACGCACACCAAACAGAACATTAGGGAAACCACATAACAGAAATTACTACAGCAAACCATAACAGTACATTAGTATACAACACACATACAGTACAATTTACAACACACCATAAACAGAACATTACACCACCACACCATAACAGAACTCTAGTACTAACACTACCATAACAGTACATTATACAAACACACCATAAACAGAACATTTCACTGCACACTCATAACAGAACATTATACAAACACACCTAACAGAACATTATACAACACACACATAACAGACATTATACACACACCACACTTAACAGAAAACATTATACAAACACACCATACAGAACATATACAGCCACACCTAACAGAACTTATAACAACACACCACACCAAACTGAACATTACGCAACGCACCCTTTTTTACAGAACTTTATACAACACACCATAACAGAACATTATACAACACACATAACAGATATTATACAGAAGACCCATAACAGAACATTATACAACAACACATAAACAGAAATTATACATCACACCATAACAGAACATTATACCCAACACACACACCATAACAGAAACATTATACAACACACCACACCATAACAGATCATTATACAACTTCACTCCACACCATAACAGTAAGATTTATTCAACCACCACATAACAGATCCATTATACACCTCACCATAACAGAACATTATACAACACACCATTAAAGAAACATTATGCAACACCCATAACAGAACATTATTACAGCCACCATAACAGATCATTTATACAACACACCATAACAGAACATTATACAACACTCCAATATACAGAAACATTATATCAACAAACCCTCACCATATACAGTACAGTATACAACCACCATACTGACTTATACACCACCACCATAACAGTACATTATACTACACACCATAACAGAACTTTTACAGCACACCATAACAAAACATTATACAACACACCATAACAGAACATTATACCCACACCATACAGTACATTATACAACACACCACACCACAAACAGGAACATATACAGCACAACAACCATCTCAAGAAACATTATACAAGCACACCTAACAGAACATTATCATCACACACATAACTGAAACGTTATACAACACACATACGAACATTATACAACACACCACACCATATACAGAAATTATGCAACCTCACCATAACAGACATCATACAAACACCACACCATAACAGAACTTCATACAGCACACATATCAGTACATTATACAGCACACCACTCCATAACAGATTTTATGCAGCACACATAACAGAACATTATACAACACACAACACCATAACCAGGCGAACTTTATACAACACACCATAACAGAACATTATACAGCACACCATAACAGGAACATTATACAACACACCTCACCATACAGAACATTTATACAACAACCATACAGAACATTATAAGCACACCACACCCACAACAGGATCATTTTACAGCACATCACACCACAAACACAAACCAGAACATTATAGAGCACACCACACCATAACAGTACATTATACAACACACCACCCATAACAAAAGAACATTATACACCCACCCATAATGAACATTATACAACATCACCACTCATACAGAACATTATACAACAAACCATAACTGAACAATTATACAACGTCCTTACACAACCCCATTATACAACACACCACACCTACAACCAGAACATTATACTCACGACCATAACAGAACATTATACAGCACTCCATACAGAACTTTATACAACACACCATAACAGAACATTACTACAGCACACCATAACAGAACATATACAGACACGATTACAGAATTCTATTATTACAGCACACCACACCATAACAAGAAATTATACAAACATCCATCACCACTACTGAAATAATACAGCACAACACACCAAAAAACAGACATTATATAACACACCAATAACAGACCATTAAAGCAAGACAACACACCATAACCGAACATTAATACAAACACCATAACAGACTAACATGTATACAGCACACCACACCACAAGCAGAACAGTTTGTAACAGAAACAAACCATCACCCATAACAAAACATTCTATACAAACACACCATAACAGAAACATTTATACTGCACCACCACACCATAACAGAAAGCAATTATACAGCACTCAACTACACCTAATCAGTCATTATGACAACACACAAAGCAGATCATTATATACTGCCACACACACCGCACAACAGTGACATTATACAGAAGCAGACACAATAGGACAGAACAATATTACAGCAACCATAACAGAACATTATTACAACAACAGCACAACCATAACACTAACAGAACATTTTACAGCACACCATAAAAGAAATTAGTACATCCACACCATAAAAGAAAATTATACAAACAAACCTCATAACAGGAACATTATACAACACACCATAACACATAAAATTATACAACACTCAGATAACTAGATTCCTTATACGCACACCTTAACAGAACATTATACAACAACCATATAGAACATTATACAAACACACCAAATACCAGAACATTATACAAGCATACATAACCAGAACATTTACAACACACCATAACAGAACATTATACAACACAACCATCACAGAACTTTTATAATCACAACCTTAACAGAACATATAGACAACGACACCCCACACTCCATATCAGAACATTATACAAACACACCATAACAGAACATTGTACAGCACACCACACCATAAACCAGAACATTTTTCAGCACACCACACACCACTACCAGAACATTATAGAGGACATGCCACACTCATAACAGAACATTATACAACACACCCATACAGAACATTATACAGCACACCAGCACAAATAAACAGAACATTATACAGCACACCACTCCAAACTAGAACAGTTATACAGCATACCACCCTCCACAACAGAACATTAGTACTGCACACCACACCACACCAGCACATTATACTTAGCACCACCACACCACAACTGAACATTATACAGCCACACCACACCACAACTGAATATTTATACAGCGCACACAACACGCCATACAGAACGATTTATACGAGGCTGCACCACACACAACAGAATCATTTATACGCAGGCACATCCACACCACAACAGAACTTATACAGCAAACCCACACCACACAAGAACATTATTACAACAGACACTCATAACAGGAACATCATACAGCACACCTCACCACACAGAACATTATAAACAACACACCACACCACAACAGAAACTTTATACAAACACCACCATAAAACAGAAATTATATAAACACCACAACTTTAACAGCGAACATTTATCTGCCACAGCACACCATAACCGAACATTATTCAGCACACCACAAACAGAACATTTATACAGACAACACACCATAACAGAAAATTATACAGCACAACACAACATAACAGAACATTTACATCACACCACACACAACTGAACATTATACAGCACACCACACAGACTCACACTTATACAGACAAAACACCATAACAGAACATTATACATCCCCCCCCCCATCACATTATACAGCACACCACTCCATACAGAACATTATACAGACAACACACCATAACAAACTTTTACAGCACACCACTACCACCACAATCCCAGAACATTATACGCCACCACACCACAACAGAACATTATACAGCACAACACACCATAACGATGTACATTATACAGCACACACACCACACAGAATAGAAATTTTATTAACCAAACAACCATAACAGAACATTATACAGCACACCACACCACAACAGAAAATTTTCAGCACAACACACCATAACAGTCATTATACAGCCACACCACACCACACAGAACATTATACACCACCCACATAACTGAACATTATACAGCACACCACACCACACAGAACATATACAACTCACCCACACCACACAGACACATTTTACAGCACACCACACCATACAGATGATTATACAGCCCAACACACCATAACCAGAAACATTATACAGCAAACAAACCATAAACAGAACTTATACCAGCACACTTAAACAGAACATTATACAGCACACCACACCACAAACAGAATATTATACTACACACCATAACAGATCATATATACAGCACAACACACCACAACAGAATTTTATAAACAAACACCACTACAGAAACCATTATACAGCACACTCACACCACTACAGAATATTATAAAACACTCCCATAACAGAACATTATACAGCACAACACACCATAACAGAACATTATACAGCACACCACACCATACAGAAACATTATACAACAAAATAACAGAGAACATTATACAAACACCATAAACGAACATTATACAACACTTACATAACAGTACATTTATACAAACACTCCAAACAGACATTATACAAACACACAATTACAGACATTATACATCACACAATAACAGAACATTATACAGCACACCATAACAAGATCATTAGTCAACACACCATAACAGAACTATTTAAACAACCATAACAGATCCATTATACAGCACACCAAAACCACAACAGAACAATTATACATACACCATACAGAACATTATACAGCACACCACACCACAACAGAACATTATACAACACACCATAACAGATCATTATACAGCTCACACCACACCACAACAGAACATTATACAACACACCATAACAGAACATTATACAAGCACACCACACCACAAACAGAAACATTATACAGCAACCCACACCACAACAGAACATTATATCAGCACAACACACCATAACAGAACATTATACAGCCACCACACCACAACAGAACATTATACATACACACCATAACAGAACATTTATACAGCCACACCACACCACAACAGAAACATTTATACAAGCACACCAACCACAACAGAACATTATAGGCACACCACACCACAACAGAACATTATACAGCACACCACCCACAAAACAGAACATTATACAGCTCAACACACAATAACAGAACATCTATAAAGCACAACCATATAAGGAACATTATAAACACTGCATAACAGCAACATTATACAGCACACCCCAACCACAGACAGAGAACATTATACAAGCCACACCACACCCACAACAGGAAACATTATACTGCACAACACACCATAACAGAACATTATACAGGCACACCACACATATCAGAACAATTATACTGCACACACACACCACATACAGAAACATTATTCAGCACACCCACTCTACACAGAACACTTTTACAGAACACACTCCACACAGACTATTATACCAACACAACCATAACAGAAACATTATACAGCACACCACACCATAACAGACATTATACAACACACCATAAGAACATTATACAGCACACCACACCATAACAGAAATTATACAGCACACCACACCATAACAGACATTATACAACACACCATAACAGAACATTATACAACACACCAAACTTTAACAGAAACATTATACAGCACACCTCCCCACAACAGAACCTTATAGAGCACACTCACCATACAGAACATTATACCAACACACACAAAAGTACATTTATATCAGCACACCACACCACAACAAGAACATTATTACAGCACTCCACACCATATACGAAACATTATACCAAACACCACAACAGAACATTATAAGCACAACACACCATAACGGAACATTATACACCCACACCATAAAACAGAACCATTATACAGCACACCACACCATAACAGAACATTATACAACACACCTAACAGAAATTTTACAGCACACCATAAACAGGGCACATTATACAACACACCATAACAGAACATTATACACCACACCATTACAGAAACATTATACAACACACCACTCCATAACAGAACCATATACAACACACCATAACAGAAACATTATTACTGCACAACCACAACAGAACATTATAGTGCACACCAACAACATAACAGACATATACAACACACCATACAGAACATTATACAACACACATAACAGAACAGTATGCAACACACCACACCATAACGAACATTTATGCAACACACCATAACAGAACATTATACAACACTTCACCACACATAACTAGACATTATACAACACACCATAACAGAACATTATACAACACACCATTACAGAACATTTTTAGCCCACCATAAACAGACATTATCAGCACCCATAACAGAAACATGATACAGCACACCACCCACAACGAACATATATACAGCAACACCCACACCACAACAGAACATTATACAAACACAACACTCCATAAACAGAACATTTATAACAACCACCACACCCCCATAACAGAACATTTTACAGCATCACCATAAAACAGAAATTATACAACACGGCCCAACACCAAACAGAACATATGGAACACACCATAACAGAAAAATTATACAGCAAAACATAACAGTACATTATACATCACACATAACAGAACAATTTACAAAACACAGCCATAACAGAACAGTCTTCCACCACCACACCATAAACAGCACATTGTACAACACACGATAACAGTTCATTTTACAATCACACCATACAGAACATTACAACAGCACACCATAACAGATCAGTATACAACACACCATAACAGAACATATACAACACACCATAACAGGAACAATTATACACACCCCACACCATAACAGAACATTATTACAATACACCATAACAGAACATTTATACTGCACACCTTAACAGAAACATTATACAACACACCACACCAAACAGAACAATACCGCAAACACACCTTAAAAGAAACATTATACAGCACACCATACAGGAAATTTTACAAACACACCCATACTGAACATTACTTGCAGCACACCATAACAGACATTATACAACACACCATAACAGAACATTATACAGCAACCCATAACTGAACATTATACAACACACCATAACAGACATAATACAAGCACACCTATAACAGTACATTATACAGCATGACCCTAACAGAACATTATACAACACACATAACAGCAACATTTTACAACACACCATACAGAACATTTTACAAAACACACACCATAACAGAACATTATTACAACACACCATCACCATAAACAGAACATTTACAACACACCACGCCATAACAGATGATTACTCAACACACCCATAACAGAATCCTTTCACCACACCATAACAGAACATTATACAACACAACAATAACAGAACATTATGCAACACACCATAACAGAACATTATACAGCCACCCATACAGAAATTATACAAACCACACCATTACAGAACATTATACCAAACCCCATAACAAGTACATTATACAACTCACCACACCATAACAGAACCATTATACAAACACACCATAACAGAACATTCTACACCACACCATAAACAGAACATTATACAACACACCATAACAGAACATTATACAGCCACCATAACCAAAAACATTATTACAATCACACCATAACAGAACATATACACCACACCATAACAGAACTTTATACAACACACCACACCACCACTTTCAGAATACATTATACAGCACAACAAACCATATCAGAACATTATACAGCTCACCAGAACAGAACATATACAACCACACCTTTTACGAACGTTATACATCACACCATAACAGAACGTTATTACAACCACACCAAACCCATAAGAGAACATATGCAAACACACCATAACAGAAACATTATACAACACACCAAACCATAAAACCAGAACATTATACGCACACCATAAAAGAAACATTATACAGCACACCATCCATAACAGATTTTATGCAGCAACACCATAACAGAAAATTATTCACACACACCACCCACCATATACAGAAATTATTTCAACACACCATACTGAACATTTATACTGAACACCAATTAACAGAACATTATACAACACATAACCCATAACGGATCATTATACACACAACATAAACTGAACTTTATACAGCTCACCACACACAACAGCAACATTTATACAGCACACCACACCACAAACAGAGAACATTTTAGAGCACACCACACACTAACAGAAAACATTATACAACACACCACACCATACAGAAATTATACACCTCACCTATAACAGGAACATTATACAAACCACACCCACACCATACAGAACATTATACAAACACACCATACAGAAACTTATACAACACACCATAACACATACATTATACAACCACACCACACCACAACAGAACATTATACAACACACCATACAGAACATTATACAGCAAACCATAACAGAACATTATACAACACACATAATCTGTCCACATTATACAGCACCACCTACAGAAAATTATACACAAGCACACGAAACAGGAACATTATCAGCACACACACCATAACTGAACATTATACAACACACACCACCACAAACAGAACATTTTACAGCACAACACACCATAACAGTACATTATATAAAACCACCATAATCTGACATTATTCAGCAAACACACCATAAAGAACAATTATACAACACACATAACAGAACATTATACAAGCACACAAACACCACAACAGAACATTATACAGCACACAACACCATAACTAAACATATACTCCAAACACCATAACAGGAACATTATACAGAACACCTCACCAAAACAGAACATTTTACAGCACACACGCACCATAACAGTAATTATACAACACACAGAAAGCAGAACAATTTTTCTGCACCCACACCATCACAGGACATTATACAGCACACCATAACAGAACAAATATACAGCAAACCATAAAACAGAACATTATACAACACAGCACACCATAACACTAACAGAATCATTATACAGCACACCATAAAGAACATTTATAAACCACCATAAAAGAACAGATAACAAAACACACAATAACAGAACTATTATACAACACAATTAACAATCACATTAATCAAACACACGATATAGAAGATCATATATACTGCACACCAATAACTGAATCATTTACAACACACATAATAGAAAATTATACAACACACAAACAGAACATTATACAAACATTACATTAAAGAACATTATACAACACACATAACAGAATCATTATACAACACACCCATAACAGAACATTCATACAAACACACCTTACGAACATTATCAGCACTACCACACCATATCAGAACAGATAACAACACACCATACAGAAATTATACAGCTCACACCACACCATAACAGAACATTTTACAGCAAACCACACCACAACATGAAAAAAAAACATTATAGAGCACACCACACCATAACAGAACATTATACAACACACCATAACTGTAATTATTACAGCACACCACACCATAACAGAACATTATTTAAAGCACAACCCACCACAACAGAACATTATTACAGCACACCACACCACAACAGAACTTATACAGCACACCACACCACTCAACAGAACATTATACAGCACACCACACCACACAGAACATTTATACAGCACACCACCACCACAACAGAAAAACATTATACGCCACACCACACCATAACAGAAACATTATACAGCAACCTCACCACAACAGAACATTATACAGCACACCACACCACAACAGAACTTTATACAGCACCACCACAACCACAACAGAACATTATACAACACACCATACAGAACATATACAGAACACCACACCACACCAGAACATTTATACAAACACCCACACCACAAACGATCATTATACAACACACCATAACAGAACCGTTATATAACACACCACACTGTAAACAGAACATTATACAGCTCAGCACACCATAACAGAACATTATAAGACACACACAACAGTAACATTATACAGCACAAAACACACCCCTAACAGAACATTATACAGCACAACACACCTTACAGACATTATACAGCACACCACACCACAACAGAACATTATACAGCACACCCAAACAGAACATTTATACAGCAAAACACACCATAAACTGAACATTAAACAGCACACCACAACCAGAACTTATACAGCACACCACACCTAACAGAAACATTATACAAGCTCAACACACATAACAGAACATTATACAGCACAACCACCACACAACCGAAATTATACAGCACACACACCACAACAGGAACATTATTACAGCACAACACACCATAAACAGAACAATATAAAGCACCACACACACCTCAACAGAATATTATTAAACACACCATAACAGTAATTATAAGCACACCAACACACAATAGTAATTATACAGCACAACACACCCATAACAGAAACATTATACAGCACACCCACCCCCACTATCAGGAAATTATACAACACACTACAGAACATTATACAGCAAACCAACCACAACAGAAAATTATACAACACACCACACCACAACAAGACTTATACAGCACACCACACATTACAGAGATTATACTGCACAACACACCATCACAGAACATTATTTCCAGACACCCACCATTAACAGAACATTATACAGCAACACCATAACCTGTACATTATACAGCACACCACACCACACAGGAACTTTTTACAAACACCTCCATAACAGAACATTTTTATACAGCACACCACACACAACAGGAAATTATAAACACACCACCAACCAGAACTTATACAGCCACAACACACCACAAACAGGAATATTATACAACAACCACCATAACAGAACATTATACCAGCACACCACACCATAACAGAACATTATACAGCACACCAATCCATAACAGAACATTATACAACACTCCATAACAGAACATTATACAACACACCATAAAAACAGAACATTATACAAACACCTAACAGAACATTATACTAAACACCAACGTAACATATACAAAACAACAATTACAGGAGAACATTATACAACACACAATTAACAGAACATTATACAGCACACCTTACAAGAAATAGACTCACCCATATCAGATCATTATTAAAACACACATAAACAGAACATATACAGCACACCACACCACAACAGAACATTATACAAACACACCATAATCAGAACATTATACAGGCACACCACACCAAACAGAACATTATCAAACACACCATAACAGAACATTATACAGCCACACCCACACCACAACAGAACTTTATACAAACAAACCTTAACAGAAACATTATACAGCACACAACACAACAGAACATTATACAGACACTACCACACCACAACTCCAGAAATTTTAAAGCACAAACAACCATAACAGAACATTATACCAGCACACCCACACAACAGAATCATTATACAACACACCATAACAGAACACTTATAAGCACACCACACCACAACAGACATTATACAGACACCACACCACACAGAACATTATAGAGCACAACACACCACAACAGAACATTATATAAGCCACACCACACCCCAACAGTAAACATTATTCAGCACAACACACCATAACAGAACATTATACAGCACACATACAGAAACATTATACAACACAGCATAAAGAACATTATACAGCACTCCACAACCACACAGAACATTATACAGCACAACCAAACCACAACAGATCATTTTACAGCACATACACACCATAACAGTAACATTATACAGCACACCAAGCATAACAGAACAATTATACTGCACACCACACCACTCAGACCATTATCAGCACACCCACACCACAACAGAACATTATACAGCAAACCACACCAAACACAGTATATTATACAACACACCATAACGAACTTTAAACAGCACACCACACCATAAACAGAACTTATACAACCACACCATATAAGAACATTATACGCACACCACACCATATACAGTACTTATACAGCACAACCACACCATAACAGAACATTTATTCAACACACCTTAACAGAAACTATTTACAACACACCACACTTTATCAGGAACATTATACAGCACACCACACCACAACACAGAACATTATAGAGCACTCCACACCATAACAGGAACATTTTACAAAACACCACAACAGAACATTATACGCACACCACACCATACAGATCATTATACAGACACCACACCATAACAGTACTTATACATCCACCAACAGAAATTCTATTCAGAACACCACACCTATAACAGAACAGTATACAAACACCATAACAGAACATTATACAGCACACCACGACCATTACAGAAAATGTTTACAAAACACACCATAACAGAAACATTATACAGCAGAATTCACACCATTGAAAGCAGAACATTATAACAAACAACACCATAACAGAAACATTATACACCACACCATACAGAAAATTTAAACTAACACACCACACTCCATAACAGAACATTATACAACACACCATATACTGAACATTATACAGCAAAACACAACTGACATTTTAGAGCCACACCACCACCCATAACAAGAACATTATACAACACACATTAACAGAACATTTTACAACACACCATAACAGAACATTATGCAACACACCACACCATAACAGAAACATTATGCAAACACACCATAACTGACATATACAACACTCACCACCATAACAGAACTTATACAAACACCACCATAACAGAACATTTATACAACACACCATAAAACAGAACATTATATAGCACACATAACAGAACATTATACAGCACACCATAACAGAACATTATACAGCACACCACACCACAAACAGAACTATTATACAGCACCACCACACCACAACAGAAAACATTATACAGCACAAACACACCCATAACAGAACATATACAGCACACCAACAACACAGAACATTATACAGACACATAATAACTCAACTTGATCACCACAACAGAACCTTTATACTACACACCATAACAGAATACATTATTCAGCACACCACACTCCATACAGAAATATTTCAACACACCATAACATGAAAATTATGTCATTGTATGAGACAACGCCGATCCACGGCCATAAAGAAACCTTATACAACCACACCATAACAGATCATTATACAGCACACCACATGGACCATACAGAACATTAGACAGCACAACCACACCATAACAGAACATTATAAACACACCATAACAGAAAACATATACAAACACACCACACTTAACAGAAACATTTGCAGCACATCTACACCAACAAAGAACATTATAGGGAAGGCACACCACACCATACAGAACATTATACAACACACCACAACTGAACATTTACAGACACACCACCACACAACAGAACATTATACAAGCACACCACACCATAACAGAACATTATACAACCCACCCACAAAAGAACATTTACAGCCACACCTCACACGCATACAGAAATTTACAATACAACATAACAAGGAACATTATACAGCACACCACCACCATAACAGAAATTATTACAAACAACCATAACAGAACATTATACAGCACACCATAACATGTAACATTATTACAACACACCATTAACCAGAATATTATACACCACACCATAACAGAACATTAAGACAACACAACCACACCATACTGAACATTATACACACCCATAACAGAACTTATACTGCACACCACAACAGCACATTTATAGAGCACACCACACCTATAAACAGTACATTATACAACACACCATAACAGAAACATATACAACACACCGTAAACAGAAAACATTATGCAACACTCCACACCATAAACGAACATTATGCAACACACCATAACAGAACATTATACATAACACCCACACCATACAGAACATTATACAACCACAACATAACAGAACATTATACAACACACCATAAACAGAAATTATACAGCACCCCATATCTGAACATTATTAGACCAGCACACCATAAACGACATTATACAGCACACCATAAAACAGAACATTATACAGCTCACCACACCATTAATAGAAAATAATACTTACACAACCATAAAACCAGAACATTATACAGCACACCAACAAAAGAAAACATTATACAACACAACCTTAAGCAGAACATTATACAGCACACCATAAAAGTACTTTATTACATGCACACCATAACAGAACATTATACAGCACACCACTCTTAAACCTCTAATGATTGGCGATAACGGGAATAGAAAACGTTTGTGTTTGGTTCTGAGAATTAACAAACAAACAACAAAAAAAAAAGACTTTTAACAATTGGCTTTGTTCGTAGAAGTCTGGCGATGTTGTTCTTGTTTTTCATTCAAAACTCTGAAAGCTGAAAAGCCAAGTGTGGTCGGCTCAGCTACTAACAAAACAAGCAAGCAATCAAACAAACAAACAAGGAAACCAAAACATCTTCAACAGAACGGAACTCATTCCCACATCATGGCGATC
>JAFLJL010013647.1:0-42337 GCA_018398815.1 Conus ventricosus | reverse complement strand
GGTGTGTCCATTGTGTGTCCATGCACTGAGTGACCAGGTGTGTCCATTGTGTGTCCTTCATGCACTGAGTGACCAGGTGTGTCCTTGTGTGTCCTTCATGCACTGAGTGACAGGTGCGTCCTTCATGCACTGAGTGACCAGGTGTGTCCTTCATGCACTGAGTGACCAGGTGTGTCCATTGTGTGTCCATGCACTGAGTGACAGGTGTGTCCATTGTGTGTCCTTCTGCACTGAGTGACCAGGTGTGTCCATTGTGTGTCCTTCATGCACTGAGTGACCAGGTGCGTCCTTCATGCACTGAGTGACCAGGTGTGTCCATTGTGTGTCCTACATGCACTGAGTGACCAGGTGTGTCCTTCATGCACTGAGTGACAGGTGTGTCCATTGTGTGTCCTTCATGCACTGAGTGACCAGGTGTGTCCATTGTGTGTCCTTCAGCACTGAGTGACCAGGTGTGTCCTTCATGCACTGAGTGACCAGGTGTGTCCATTGTGTGTCATTCATGCACTGAGTGACCAGGTGTGTCCATTGTGTGTCCTTCATGCACTGAGTGACCAGGTGTGTCCATTGTGTGTCCTTCATGCACTGAGTGACGGTGTGTCCTTCATGCACAGAGTGACCAGATGTGTCCTTTATGCACTGAGTGACCAGGTGTGTCCATTGTGTGTCCATGCACTGAGTGACCAAGTGTGTCATTGTGTGTCCTTCTATACACTGAGTGACCAGGTGTGTCCATTGTGTGTCCTTCATGCACTGAGTGACAGGTGTGTCCATTGTGTGTCCTTCATGCACTGAGTGACAGATGTGTCCTTTATGCACTGAGTGACCAGGTGTGTCCATTGTGTGTCCATGCACTGAGTGACCAAGTGTGTCCATTGTGTGTCCTTCATACCTGAGTGACCAGGTGTGTCCATTGTGTGTCCTTCATGCACTGAGTGACCAGGTGTATCCATTGTGTGTCCTTCATGCACTGAGTGACCAGGTGTGTCCATTGTGTGTCGTTCATGCACTGAGTGACCAGGTGTGTCCATTGTGTGTCCTTCATACACTGAGTGACCAGGTGTGTCCATTGTGTGTCCTTCATGCACTCAGTGACCAGGTGTGTCCATTGTGTGTCTTCATAACACTGAGTGACAGGTTGTGTCCATTGTGTATCCTTCATGCATGAGTGACCAGTGTGTCCATTGTGTGTCGTTCATGCACTGAGTGACCAGTGTGTCCATTGTGTGTCCTTCATGCACTGAGTGACCAGGTGCGTCCTTCATGCACTGAGTGACCAGGTGTGTCCATGGTGTGTCCTTCATACACTGAGTGACCAGGTGTGTCCTTCATGCACTGAGTGACCAGGTGTGTCCATTGTGTGTCCTTCATGCACTGAGTGACCAGGTGTGTCCTTCATGCACTGAGTGACCAGGTGTGTCCATTGTGTGTCCTACATGCACTGAGTGACAGGTGTGTGCATTGTGTGTCCTTCATGCACTGAGTGACCAGGTGTGTCTTTCATGCACTGAGTGACCAGGTGTGTCCATTGTGTGTCCTTCATGCACTGAATGACCAGGTGTGTGCATTGTGTGTCCTTCATGCACTGAGTGACCAGGTGTGTCCATTGTGTGTCATTCATGCACAGAGTGACCAGGTGTGTCCATTATGTGTCCTTGCACTGAGTGACCAGGTGTGTCCATTGTGTGTCCTTCATGCACTGAGTAACCAGGTGTGTCCATTGTGTGTCCTTCATGCATGAGTGACCAGGTGTGTCTTCATGCACTGAGTGACCAGGTGTGTACTTCATGCACTGAGTGACCAGGTGTATCCATTGTGTGTCCATGCACTAGTGACCAGGTGTGTCCATTGTGTGTCCTTCATGCACTGAGTGACAAGGTGTGTCCATTGTGTGTCCTTCATGCACTGAGTGACCAGGTGCGTCCTTCATGCACTGAGTGACCAGGTGTGTCCATTGTGTGTCCTTCATGCACTGAGTGACCAGGTGTGTCCTTCATGCGCTGAGTGACCAGGTGTGTCCATTGTGTGTCCTTCATGCACTGAGTGACCAGGTGTGTCCATTGTGTGTCCTTCATGCACTGAGTGACCAGGTGTGTCCTTCATGCACTGAGTGACCAGGTGTGTCCATTGTGTGTCATTCATGCACTGAGTGACAGGTGTGTCCATTGTGTGTCCTTCATGCACCGAGTGACCAGGTGTGTCCATTGTGTGTCCTTCATGCACTGAGTGACCAGGTGCGTCCTTCATGCACTGAGTGACCAGGTGTGTCCATTGTGTGTCCTACATGCACTGAGTGACCAGGTGTTGTCCTTCATGCATGAGTGACCAGTGTGTGTCCATTGTGTGTCCTTCATGCACTGAGTGACCAGGTGTGTCCATTGTGTGTCCTTCATGCACTGAGTGACCAGGTGTGTCCTTCATGCACTGAGTGACCAGGTGTGTCCATTGTGTGTCCTTCATGCACTGAGTGACCAGGTGTGTCCATTGTGTGTCCTCATGCACTGAGTGACAGGGTGTCCTTCATGCACTGAGCTACCAGGTGTGTCCTTTATGCACTGAGTGACCAGGTGTGTCCATTGTGTGTCCATGCACTGAGTGACCAAGTGTGTCCATTGTGTGTCCTTCATACACTGAGTGCCAGGTGTGTCCATTGTGTGTCCTTCATGCACTGAGTGACCAGGTGTATCCATTGTGTGTCCTTCATGCACTGAGAGACCAGGTGTGTCCATTGTGTGTCCTTCATGCACTGAGTGACCAGGTGTGTCCATTGTGTGTCCTTCATACACTGAGTGACCAGGTGTGTCCATGTGTGTCTTCATGCACTGAGTGACCAGGTGTGTCCATTGTGTGTCCTTCATACACTGAGTGACCAGGTGTGTCCATTGTGTGTCGTTCATGCACTGAGTGACCAGTGTGTCCATTGTGTGTCCTTCATGCACTGAGTGACCAGGTGCGTCCTTCATGCACTGAGTGACCAGGTGTGTCCATGGTGTGTCCTTCATCACTGAGTGACCAGGTGCGTCCTTCATGCATGAGTGACCAGGTGTGTCCATTGTGTGTCCTTCATTGCACTGAGTAGGACACAGGTGTGTCCATTGTGTGTCCTACATGCACTGAGTGACCAGGTGTGTGCATTGTGTGTCCTTCATGCACTGAGTGACCAGGTGTGTCCTTCATGCACTGAGTGATCAGGTGTGTCATTGTGTGTCCTTCATGCACTGAATGACCAGGTGTGTGCATTGTGTGTCCTTCATGCACTGACTGCCCAGGTGTGTCTTCATGCACTGAGTGACCAGGTGTGTCCATTGTGTGTCATTCATGCACAGAGTGACAGGTGTGTCCATTGTGTGTCCTTGCACTGAGTGACCAGGTGTGTCCATTGTGTGTCCTTCATGCACTGAGTAACAGGTGTGTCCATTGTGTGTCCTTCATGCACTGAGTGACCAGGTGTGTCCTTCATGCACTGAGTGAACCAGGTGTTGTACTTCATGCACTGAGTGACCAGGTGTGTCCATTGTGTGTCCATGCACTGAGTGACCAGGTGTGTCCATTGTGTGTCCTTCATGCACTGAGTGACCAGGTGTGTCCATTGTGTGTCCTTCATGCACTGAGTGACCAGGTGTGTCCTTCATGCACTGAGTGACCAGGTGTGTCCATTGTGTGTCATTCATGCACTGAGTGACCAGGTGTGTCCATTGTGTGTCCTTCATGCACTGAGTGACCAGGTGTGTCCATTGTGTGTCCTTCATACACTGAGTGACCAGGTGCGTCCTTCATGCACTGAGTGACCAGGTGTGTCCTTTATGCACTGAGTGACCAGGTGTGTCCATTGTGTGTCCATGCACTGAGTGACCAAGTGTGTCCATTGTGTGTCCTTCATACACTGAGTGACCAGGTGTGTCCATTGTGTGTCCTTCATGCACTGAGTGACCAGGTGTGTCCTTTGTGTGTCCACACACTGAGTGACCAGGTGTGTCCATTGTGTGTCCTTAATGCACTGAGTTACCAGGTGTGTCCATTGTGTGTCTTCATGCACTGAGTGACCAGGTGTGTCCTTCATGCACTGAGTGACCAGGAGTGTCCTTCATGCACTGAGTGACCAGGTGTGTCCGTTGTGTGTCCATGACATGAGTGACCAAGTGTGTCCATTGTGTGTCCTTCATACACTGTGTGACCAGGTGTGTCCATTGTGTGTCCTTCATACACTGAGTGACAGGTGTGTCCATTGTGTGTCCTTCATGCACTGAGTGACCAGGTGTGTCCATTGTGTGTCCTTCATGCCTGAGTGACCAGGTGTGTCCATTGTGTGTCCTTCATACACTGAGTGACCAGGTGTGTCCATTGTGTGTCCTTCATGCACTGAGTGACCAGGTGTGTCCATTGTGTGTCCTTCATACACTGAGTGACAGGTGTGTCGATTGTTTGTCGTTCATGCACTGAGTGACCAGTGTGTCCATTGTGTGTCCTTCATGCACTGAGTGGACCAGGTGCGTCTTCATGCACTGAGTGACCGTGTGTCCATGGTGTGTCCTTCATACACTGAGTGACCAGGTGCGTCCTTCATGCATGAGTGACCAGGTGTGTCCATTGTGTGTCCTTCATGCACTGAGTGACCAGGTGTGTCCATTGTGTGTATTCATGGACAGAGTGACAGGTGTGTCCATTGTGTGTCCTTGCACTGAGTTACCAGATGTGTCCATTGTGTGTCCTTCATGCACTGAGTGACCAGGTGTGTCCTTCATGCACTGAGTAACAGGTGTGTCCTTCATCCACTGAGTGACAGGTGTGTCCATTGTGTGTCCATGCACTGAGTGACTAGGTGTGTCCATTGTGTGACCTTCATGCAGTGAGTGACCAGATGTGTCCTTTGTGTGTCTTTCATCCACTGAGTGACCAGGTGTGTCCTTCATGCACTGAGTGACCAGGTGTGTCCTTCATGCACTGAGTGACAGGTGTGTCCATTGTGTGTCCTTCATGCACTGAGTGACCAGGTGTGTCCATTGTGTGTCCTTCATGCACTGAGTGACAGGTGTGTCCATTGTGTGTCCTTGCACTGAGTGACCAGGTGTGTCCATTGTGTGTCCTTCACACACTGAGTGACACAGGTTGTGTCCATTGTGTGTCCTTCATGCACTGAGTGACCAGGTGTGTCCTTCATGCACTGAGTGACCAGGTGTGTCCATTGTGTGTGCTTCATGCACTGAGTGACCAGGTGCGTCCTTCATGCACTGAGTGACCAGGTTGTGTCCATTGTGTGTCTTCATGCATGAGTGACCAGGTGGGCCCTTTCATGCACTGAGTGACCAGGTGTGTCCATTGTGTGTCCTTCATGCACTGAGTGACCAGGTTGCGTCCTTCATGCACTGTGTGACCAGGTGTGTCCATTGTGTGTCCTTCATGCACTGAGTGTCCAGGTGTGTCCATTGTGTGTCCTTCATGCATGAGTGACCAGGTGTGTCCTCCATGCACTGAGTGACAGGTGTGTCCTTCATGCACTGAGTGACCAGGTGTGTCCATTGTGTGTCCATGCACTGAGTGACCAGGTGTGTCCTTCATGCACTGTGTGACCAGGTGTGTCCATTGTGTGTCCTTCATACACTGAGTGACCAGGTGTGTCCTTCATGCACTGTGTGCCCGGTGTGTCCATTGTGTGTCCTTCATACACTGAGTGACCAGGTGTGTCCATTTGTGTCCTTCATGCACTGAGTGACCAGGTGTGTCCATTGTGTGTCCTTCATACACTGAGTGACCAGGTGTGTCCATTGTGTCCTTCATGCACTGAGTGACCAGGTGTGTCCATTGTGTCCTCATGCTCTGAGTGACCAGGTGTGTGACCATTGTGTTCCTTGCACTGAGTGACCAGGTGTGTCCATTGTGTGTCCTTCATGCACTGAGTGACCGGTGTGTCCATTGTGTGTCCTTCATGCACTGAGTGACCAGGTGTGTCCATTGTGTGTCCTTCATACACTGAGTGAGCAGGTGTGTCCTTTGTGTGTCTTTCATACACTGAGTGACCAGGTGTGTCCATTGTGTGTCCTTCATGCACTGAGTGACCAGGTGTGTCCTTTGTGTGTTCCACACACTGAGTGACCAGGTGTGTCCATTGTGTGTCCTTCATGCACTGAGGACCAGGTGTGTCCTTTGTGTGTCCATACACTGAGTGACCAGGTGTGCCATTGTGTGTCCTTCATGCATCGAGTGACCATGTCTGTTTCATGCACTGAGTGACCAGGTGTGTCCATTGTGTGTCCTTCATGCACTGAGTGACCAGGTGTTGTCCTTCATGCACTGAGTGACCAGGTGTGTCCATTGTGTGTCCTTCATGCACTGAGTGACCAGGTGTGTCATTGTGTGTCCTTCATGCACTGAGTGACCAGGTGTGTCCATTGTGTGTCCTACATGCACTGAGTGACCAGGTGTGTGCATTGTGTGTCCTTCATGCACTGAGTGCCCAGGTGTGTCCTTCATGCACTGAGTGACCAGGTGTGTCCATTGTGTGTCATTCATGCACAGAGTGACCAGGTGTGTCCATTGTGTGTCCTTGCACTGAGTGACCAGGTGTGTCCATTGTGTGTCCTTCATGCACTGAGTAACCAGGTGTGTCCATTGTGTGTCCTTCATGCACTGAGTGACCAGGTGTGTCCTTCATGCACTGAGTGACCAGGTGTGTACTTCATGCATGAGTGACCAGGTGTGTCCATTGTGTGTCCATGCACTGAGTGACCAGGTGTGTCCATTGTGTGTCCTTCATGCACTGAGTGACCAGGTGTGTCCATTGTGTGTCCTTCATGCACTGAGTGACAGGTGCGTCCTTCATGCACTGAGTGCCAGGTGTGTCCATTGTGTGTCCTTCATGCACTGAGTGACCAGGTGTGTCCTTCATGCACTGAGTGACCAGGTGTGTCCATTGTGTGTCCTTCATGCACTGAGTGACCAGGTGTGTCCATTGTGTGTCCTTCATGCACTGAGTGACAGGTGTGTCTTCATGCACTGAGTGACCAGGTGTGTCCATTGTGTGTCATTCATGCACTGAGTGACCAGGTGTGTCCATTGTGTGTCCTTCATGCACTGAGTGACAGGTGTGTGCCATTGTGTGTCCTTCATGCACTGAGTGACCAGGTGCGTCCTTCATGCACTGAGTGACCAGGTGTGTCTTTATGCACTGAGTGACCAGGTGTGTCCATTGTGTGTCCATGCACTGAGTGACCAAGTGTCTCCATTGTGTGTCCTTCATACACTGAGTGACCAGGTGTGTCCATTGTGTGTCCTTCATGCACTGAGTGACCAGGTTGTGTCCTTTGTGTGTCCACACACTGAGTGACCAGGTGTGTCCATTGTGTGTCCTTCATGCACTGAGTGACCAGGTATGTGCTTGTGTGTCCTTCATGCACTGAGTGACCAGGTGTGTCCTTCATGCACTGAGTGACAGGCGTGTCCTTCATGCACTGAGTGACCAGGTGTGTCCATTGTGTGTCCATGCACTGAGTGACCAAGTGTGTCCATTGTGTGTCCTTCATACACTGTGTGACCAGGTGTGTCCATTGTGTGTCCTTCATGCACTGAGTGACCAGGTGTGTCCATTGTGTGTCTTCATGCACTGAGTGACGAGGTGTGTCCATTGTGTGTCCTTCATGCCTGAGTGACCAGGTGTGTCCATTGTGTGTCCTTCATGCACTGAGTGACCAGGTGTGTCCATTGTGTGTCCTTCATACACTGAGTGACCAGGTGTGTCCATTGTGTGTCGTTGATGCACTGAGTGACCAGTGTGTCCATTGTGTGTCTTCATGCACTGAGTGACCAGTGTGTCCATGGTGTGTCCTTCATACACTGAGTGACCAGGTGCGTCCTTCATGCACTGAGTGACCAGGTGTGTCCATTGTGTGTCCTTCATGCATTGATTGACCAGATGTGTCCATTGTGTGTCATTCATGCACAGAAGTGACCAGGTGTGTCCATTGTGTGTCCTTGCACTGAGTGACCAGATGTGCCCATTGTGTGTCCTTCATGCACTGAGTGACCAGGTGTGTCCTTCATGCACTGAGTAACCAGGTGTGTCCTTCATCACTGAGTGACCAGGTGTGTCCATTGTGTGTCCATGCACTGAGTGATAGGTGGTGTCCATTGTGTGTCTTCATGCAGTGAGTGACCAGGTGTGTCCTTTGTGTGTCCTTCATGCATGAGTGACCAGGTGTGTCCTTCATGCACTGAGTGACCAGGTGTTGTCCTTCATGCCATGAGTGACAGGTGTGTCCATTGTGTGTCCTTCATGCACTGAGTGACCAGGTGTGTCCATTGTGTGTTCTTCATGCACTGAGTGACCAGGTGTGTCCATTGTGTGTCCTTGCACTGATGTGACCAGGTGTGTCCATTGTGTGTCCTTCACACACTGAGTGACCAGGTGTGTCCATTGTGTGTCTTCATGCACTGAGTGACCAGGTGTGTCTTCATGCACTGAGTGACCGGTGTGTCCATTGTGTGTCCTTCATGCACTGAGTGACCAGGTGGTCCTTCATGCACTGAGTGACCAGGTGTGTCCATTGTGTGTCCTTCATGACTGAGTGACCAGGTGGGTCTTCATGCACTGAGTGACCAGGTGTGTCCATTGTGTGTCCTTCATGCACTGAGTGACAGGTGCGTCCTTCATGCACTGAGTGACCAGGTGTGTCATTGTGTGTCCTTCATGCACTGAGTGACCAGGTGTGTGTCCCATTGTGTGTCCTTCATGCACTGAGTGACAGGTGTTGTCCTCCATGCACTGAGTGACCAGGTGTGTCCTTCATGCACTGAGTGACAGGTGTGTCCATTGTGTGTCCATGCCTGAGTGACAGGTGTGTCCTTCATGCACTGTGTGACCAGGTGTGTCCTTGTGTGTCCTTCATACATGAGTGACCAGGTGTGTCCATTGTGTGTCCTAGAGAACAGTAATATGCTGCTTCTGGCTCACTTGCTCCTCACCAAGTTTTGGGGCGAAAGTGGCCTAAAAGCGCCTTTTTCTGTTCTCTGACAAGTAAAGATTAATAACCAAAAAATAAGTTATTTACAAACAGACATACTGTGTGGGTTATTGTTTTCAATACTAATTTCAAAATTTGTTGTCTTTTAATAAGTTATTTTTTTGAAAAAAAAATCGCACACTTATTTGACGAATTTTACCTACAAAATTTTGTACCAGACGGCGACCCGGGCGGGGGTTACAGAGACCCCCAAAGTAAAACCCTGATCGCTTAATTTAGGGGCGCAGAAAGGAAGGGCCTTCGTTCACCGCCCCGGCCCTTACAAACTGCGCCCCAAAATCAATAAAGACACCTGGGGGCGGTTAATTGCGAATGTTCTAGCTGTCATGGACACCCCCTTTTCGAGGCCCCAGTCAGAAGGGCCCGGTTTCCCTTGTTGTTCGAGCTACGCACAAAAAGGGGTTTGTTTTTTTGACTGCGCCCCGGTGGACAGTTTTTTTGTTGTGTTTTTTTAAAAATGGCTAAAACGTTATGAAAAAACAGGTTTGTGCTATTCGGGGCCCTTAAGTTTACTTTAACTGCATGTTAGAGATTTTTGAAAAAAATTGGCGAAGATGTTGTAAAATTGGAAAGATTTTTTTTTTAGAAAATGAAAAAAGTGAATGATGTTTTGGGAAAAAAATGAACGACTATTTAAAAGGTTTGTTGGTTAAAGGGAAATGAAACAAGATGTAGCCATTTTTAAAATACGTGTTTGATATTGATGAGTGGTTCTTATTAATAAAATGGCGCTGCATTGTTGAAAGTCGGCCGAAGCAAAAAAAACCTCAGCGTTGATTGTTGGGAGTGGCTTGGACAGCAAAAGCCTTTTAAAAAAAACATGGGTTCATTCTTTAAGGCGGAGGTAACCAGGTGTTGTATGTAAAAAACTTTATTTAAAAAATTTTTGTTTTCCTCCTAAGTAAAAATGTTTTAGTTTGACAGATTGATTGTTGTTAATACAGATTCAGTGTTCTGTGGCAATGCTGTGTATTAAGATGTTTTTTACTTTTATTTTTAATTCTACCAGTTCATTCCCTTCAAGTGTGCCCTTATGCAACTAAATGGGATTTTGAAGTTCGGGAAAACAAATAGATGGGTTTGGAGTTTAGAAATCTCCCCTTTGGAGGGAGGTAGTGTGTGGCTAGCCTATCTTATATAAATGCCCAAATATAAAATGGGATGTATATATGGCGTTAGGCCGCCATTAAAAGTTGGTACGAAAATTGCTGTATTGAAAAAGCAGTTGCCAACCCTGGTTGAAAAAGAGGGAAGAAAAAACTAGGTCAAGTGATCATTATGATTGCTTGCCCTGCAAAGGGGCGTCTGCCCCCAAATGACTTAGCAGGGCCCCTGCAAACTAGGTCAAGCGATCATATGATCGTTGACTGCAAAGGCGGCAGTCCTGCAAAGCTCAGTGGAAAAACGGGGAAAAGGTACATTGATACTTGGCTAGTTGATTGAGGTTGGGCGGGACAAAACTGTTTAGTCCAAAGCAAGAGTGGCTAGTAGTTTATTTTGTTTGTTTGTTGGTGTTTGTGTTTTTTTGTCTACCCCCCCATGCACCCCCCCCCCACGCATGAAACCCCCCCCCCCCTCCCCCAGCATGCACACCCCCCCCCACGCATGCACCCCCCCCCCCCACCCTTTCCCCCAGATGACACCCCACCCAGCATGCCCCCCCCCCCCCCGCCATGCAGCACCCCTTTAAGTATTCTAAGTTCTTATTAAGTCATCCTCAATTTTTAATTAAGTTTTAATTAAGTTTTAAATTAATTTCTTAATTAAGTTTTTAAATTTAAAAGCTGTTAAGTTTTTAAATTTAAAGTTCTTAATTAATTACTAAGTTTGAAATTTAAAGGCCCTTTTTAAGTAAACCAAGTTCTTAATCAAGTTTTCTTAAATTATAAAAAAAATCTATGTTTTTTTTAAAAATGTAGATCCCAAATTATACACACACGCCTCAAAAAACGCGTCATCTTTGGGATGTCTTGAAAACCCCTTGGCGTGGATTGGTTAGCAAAATCTTAATGAAGTTCTTACATCAAAGCAATTACAATTTGGTTATGGAAATGTCTTTTTAGACCCCAGTCTTTATTTATTGCTCCATATTTAAAAAAATAAAATCCCCCATGTTTTATAAAAAAATTTTAATTTTAAGTTCTTAAAATTTTATTGTTTTAAAATGGATCAAAATGATTTTTTTTTTTGGGGGCGCGGGCGTGTGTTTTTTTTTCTGTATTTAGTGGTTAGTTTTTTTAATTTTTTTTTTTTTGTTCCCTTGGTTATATTTATAAGTAAATAACCCCCCCAAGCAGGCAATGGCCCCAAAAAAATGGCAAGTTTTAAGTTAATATTCCATGAAGACTTTGGTGCCTTGAAATTAATTTGTTTGTTTGGGCTGGCGGATATTTTTGGCGTTGGTGGTGTTTTTTTTCATTCTGTGATTGTCTTAATTTTTTCTTTGTTGTTTAACTCTGTATCTTTCCTGCTGCAACCCCCCCAGGTGAGGTTTTTTTAGGTCACTTTTCGCTTGATTTAATTTTTTGGATTTTGCCGTTCATTTAAAGGGGAAAATAAAAATTGAAAAAAGAAATTAATCTATGATTACGGCGATAACAATTTTTCCCCAATCTGTTATAGCCCGTTAGGGGGCTCTAAATTTTTTAAAAAACGGGATCTTGCGTTAAATCATAGTAGATCTGTTCAGAATCAATGGAGCAAATTGATAGTTTGGTAAAAAAAAGAACCTTTCCCCCAACTTTTTACCATTCGCCCCCAGCTGCGCTTCTCCCGTTATGTACTTTTAAAATGTCTTGTGGCGACATTTTTTGTCTGTTCTATGCTGAATTTAGTTCGAGGAACGTTTTTTTTTTCCAAGTCCCAAAAAAATACAACCTCTCTTTTTGGGTAATAGCTTGTCATCAATTTTCATTTGTAAGTTTGGAAAGGGTTTTGGCCCCCCTTGCTGTGTGATCATGCGTTCTGTTTTTATTTTTATATTATTTTTTTTTTAAAAAAGGCACCCAAAAAAAATATTATAACTTGTATACCCCTTTTGCTGTTATTGGAGGCCCAAGTGTAGGTAACGGCTTTGGTTTTAAAACCCCGTTAAAAATTTAAAACCGGGATCTTGGGAAAAAGACTTTTGAGGATTTAGCAAGTTGTATTATTACGTTCATTTGTACAAAGATTTTCTGTTAAGCAAGGAAAAATTCCCGAGAATTAAATATGTAAAAAAATCATTTTTAAAAAAAGGCTCATGTAAAGATGATAGGTGGTGCTTGGTGAATGCGTTTCTTTTGCGGAGTAATTTGCATTTGAAATCGGGTGACGGGAGAGGGAAAAAAACATAAACAAAGCTGTGGGCAACTGTGCAGCACAGATCCCATGAAAGCATAGAAATTTGGGGTTGTTTTATTAATAACCCCTGAAAACGGGCTGAGCTTCACATTTTAAGAGTTTCAAAGCGATAAAGGTTTATCTATACAGGCAAAAACCAAACGGACATTTTCCCCCCAAAAAAAGCAATTTTTAACCCCTCAGAAAAACAAAAGATGCAAGAAATGGGTTTATTGTGTTGGTAGTGTTGTGTATTTTGTTTGGAAATATCAGTGAATAAAAAAAAACAAAAATTTTATTACCAAAAGGTATTTGGAAGGGATACAGAATTAAAAAAAATAAACCCAAGCAGCGGGGTCAGTGAACAAACCGCAAAGGAATGGTTATCTAAAAAGGGTTGGGAAATTTTTTTTCTGCACCCGACGAATACGAGACCCCACTTTTCAATACAATCCAAAAAGACACCCCCAAATGGACCCTTTTTATTTTCCCTTGATTTTTATTTGACAAAAAGATTTAAAACGATTCGTATTGACTAGCTTCAAAATAAAAGAGCGGGCGTTAACCAAAAAGGGGTTCGTGTTGTGTTGCTTAAATGATATCCAAGAGGTCCTATAACTTATCCTCGCTGATTCAAGTTTATGATGGAAAAAAAAAATTTTAAAAAACCAAGTGAAATTTAAATTTTTGTTAACATAGAGTTACCCTTAAAGAGGCACCCCGGGTTACAGATCACAAGCTTTGTCGAAAAACTTTAAAACAGTTATCTGAAAAACTTTTTTTTACCGTATCAGAGAGGATTGACAAATTCCAACCAGAAAGGGTTTTTAAAAAATGCCTCAGTTTTGCGCGCAATGAAAAATGAAGATTTAAAGGTCTAAAACCCGTACAAACAAAACAAAAAAAAACTAAAGTTGTTTAAGGAGAGTCTTCTCCGTCAAAAATTTCCTTTTTGGTTTTAAAGTAAGGTACCTTTATTTACGGGGGGAAGCAGAAAGGGGCATGCATTAGGGAACGATCCAGTTTTGGGGGTTTCAATGAAATAAAAAAAATTGTAAAAATGAATCCCCCGTGTTTATTTCGAGAAACTGACCAACAAAACAACAGTCTCAAAGATCTTTTTTGAAAGAAGAATGCAGTAATCCCCGACACAGTTCCCCTTTAAATTTAAATTTTCGGTTCTATAAGTCCATTGATATGAAAACTTGGAAATTTAAAAAACACCCCGTTTTTTTGTTTGTTTTCTAAAGCTTCTTTGTTCAAAAAGTTGTGTTTATTCATGTAGTTAGATCGCAGTTTTCGTTGTCATGTTGAAAAAATTTATTGTCAAACAAGTTTTTGTAGTTTTCATGTGATATGCTCGATGCACAAAATGCGAGTTTCCCTTTGCTTTCTTTTTGGTTTTTTTCCCGGCTCGAAATATGTACATTTTGACCCTTAACCCAATATCCTTTATCACCTTTCCAGATAATTCTCCCTTTATTTCCTAAAACCTTCTTGTTTGTAATTGAATGTAAAGGCGAACCCTTTTGGTAATCGGAGGGGTCGTACCCTCCCCTCGCTCTTTTGTACTTTAATTCATGTTTTATAGATGTCTTCAGTGGGATATCTATAAAAAGTTGATTGTGTAAAGTACTCTGGCTTGGATTTGAGGGTTTAAGTGTCATAAGAAACCAAATTAAAAGCTTTTTTAATTCTAAAACGTAAACCCATAATACAGGTTTTTAATTGACTTTTTTTTTTTCTTATGCCAAAAAGTGTTGAAATCTTTAAAGTCCCGATAATTGGTTTTTAAAATACTTTAAATTTCTTTTCTTTTGGTGACCCAAACTGACATCTTTGCGTTTTGGGATTTTCCCTAGTCTTTCCAAAACGCTGTTGTTATCAGCTTGAAAAAGTCCTTTTTGAAGCTTTGTGGATTTGTTTAAGATCGGTTCTTTGATGTATGGTTTTTATGAACGTTTTGATTAAAAGCAATTATCGATGAACGCTGTCAACTTCAAAAACCTGTCTTAAATAAAATTTCAGATCTGTAAACGACAAATTTTTTTGCCCCCAGATTAGGCCAAATTTTGGTGGCTCTGTTTTCGCCTCTTAGGCTTTGCAGTAAGGATAGTCATTTGAGGTATGGAGTTCATGGGATATTTAAGTAACTTTTAGAATGGAAACACGCTGTTGACCCCCCGGGGTCAAACTGCCACCACTTTAATCCTTTTGAATATTATTTTTTCCCTGTTTTTCCCATTTTAAATTAAACGTAATGGAAAGTGATTGCCCCAACCCAAAACCTTTACAGATTGTTTGAAACTAATTAAAAAGATTGTGAAAACCCTTTTATTTGGTTTCATAATCTCTGGGTATTTGTTTTTTGTTTTACGTAATGATGCGTTTGCCATACAAATTTTCCCCCCGCAATCCGTTTTCAATCTTCTGAATCTTTGGGTTTGGTCAGAAAAATAAATCAATCTTTATCCAGAAAATTTTAAAGGAAAGCATCCCAACTCTCCCAGGCGCGGGAAATGTAATGCGCAGGATCCGGTATAATGTTTCATGAAAGGGGGTCTTCCTAATAATTTTCAAGAGGGTTCCGGGCCAAAAAAAACTTGTATGGGCCCTAAAAGTAGGAGGCATGTGGGTTCCCATCGTTTTACACTTAATTTTGCCACGCATTCTTGAGAATTTTGGGTTTAATAAAAAAATCACTGTTTTTCCTTTCTTTTGAGATTTAAAAAAGAAGGGCCCCTTTTAGGGGGAAAAGTTTTGTCTTCCCCAAAACCCTTTCCCAACTGTTCATGTATTCTTTAAGGATAAACGCCCTTTCTAACAAGGTTGAGTCAAAAAAATTCTTGTTATTAGGCGGGGAATTTAAAAGGAAAAATACCCGCGACTCTAAGGGAACCCCATCATGTTTTTGATAGAGTCAAAAAAAAAGCCTTTTTATTAAAGGGGAAAAACATGTCCCTTTTTGAGACTGTGCGATGCAGGACCCTGAGGCATCCCCCCATTTTTTTATTATAAGATGAGAGTTTTAACCTGCAAGTTTTTGAAAAAATTTCAGGCGCTTCCATGTTTTGGGTTCAAATTTTTGTTGAAGTTTTGCTTTTTGCTGTGCGTTTGCTCCTCTGAATTTCCCCCTAATGTGATCATGGTCTTTACTTTTGGTTTGGGGTTTTTCCTGATTTCCAAAACCCACAAATCCAACAATGTTTTTCCCTTGGGGTTCATACTGCTTTTGGTCTTTAGGGGGCTTTATGATTTCAGAAAATTCAGTTATTGGGAACAATCTTTACGCACTTGCTGCATGCTTTTTTTAAGAAGTATTCTGCGCTTAGGCCCCCAAAATTTTTTGGTGTGAATGAGCGCCTTTGCCCAAAAATTTAATAAAGGGGAAATTTGAAAAAATTGGGATGATTACTAAAAAAAGGGAAGGTTTTTCAAAATTTTTTTTGTGGCGTGGCCCTTCTTAAGGAACAATAAGCGACTGGGAAGTCTGCGAAAAAACTAGTTGGATTTTTTTTGCGGGTTCGTTTCCAGTTCTTTAAAAACTTTTTTTTGTTTGGGGGGGGTTTGGGGGCGTAATTATTTCCTTTTTATTACGTCAAGGGGGCCGAAAAGTTTTTCTTATGTTGGGCCTTGGGGCTTGAGCAGAGGGGAAATTCTTGAAAAAACATTTTCCAAAAAATTCTTTTTTATGGAATTGTTTTGAAGTATGCCCAAAAATTCTACTCATTGTTCGTATCAATGTTTTAATGGGGTACCCCCGCGGGTGAAAGCATCAGTAGTAAGCCCAAAATGATTTTTGTCTGGTTGGGCCCAATTTTTGGGGCCCGTTCGGGGGACATTTAAATCGGTGAAAGATTTTTTTCCCTCATCCATGTGTTGACTTTAAAGTTATTGGTTTTTTTTGGGTTCTTAAAAAACTGTTCAATTTGACCCACGCAAAGGGGAAAAAGGATTTTCCCTAAAGTTGAGATTATTGATGTAAGGGTATGTTAGACACTCTTTCTGGTTTTTGGGGGGGGGGAAAGGGGAAATTTGGGGAGAACACCCCAACATAAAACATTTTTTTGTTTTGTATTTTTTGTTTAAAACTGCTTTTTTGCAACTAATGTGGGGCAACGGAATGAAAAGACTTCCCAAAACAATCGGCGCTTTCTTGGGACTTTTTTTAATTAAATCTCTAAGATTTTGGGCCCTCTGAAACCGACCCTTTTCTTTTTGGGCCCTTCTTCAGGGGCCCACTCAAACTGTGTAAGCTTTTTGTTCCCCAAAACCCGGGGGTTCACAGCTTTACATTTCGCCCTTTTTTGGAGAATTTAGTGAAAGGGCAAACAAACAAGGTTTTAAACATTTTTTTTCCCAATATTTTTTTTGTTGTTAGTTGAGCAGGGCATGTTTCAAACTTGTGAAATACTTAACTAGGGAAAAATTAATTTCCCAGAAAGTGATGACGTCTTTTTTCCCTTTTTAAATTGTGTTTTTTTGTCATTGTTCTAAATTGCCTGACCACTTGCGTACAACCTTTCTTTCCCGGCATCATGTTTTTAAAAGAAAAAAAAACCCAGTCGAGTTTGGTTTTTAAAACGAATTTTTGGGAATTTCGCCAATTCAGTATCTAAATTAGTGCAGAATATTACATTTTTCATGACAATAACTAATTATAAAACCCACCCCCCATTTGTAAGGGCCCGCTAAAACCTTGCCAAACGCATTGCGGGCCAGCCGGGCTTTGCACAGTGCCCTTCAGGGGAAAAATTCCCAGTGCGGTTAGCTGGGGGTTTGGGGAGCGGCCGCGAAAACATTTTTTTTCCCCTCCCCTGCATTCCCCAGTTTTGGTCTCTGCGCGGTAAACCCCCCTCCCGACTCAAAATAATTTAAATTGCTTGAACAGCCGTGGGGTGTTAAGTCATTGGGGGAAAAGTTTTAGTTGTTGTTTAGCCCGAGAAAAAAGGACTTCTGGGTTTTTTTTCTTTTATTGTTATAAGTCGATTAAAAAGCTAACATTATTTTAAAACTGGTGGGTCTTTTGGTTTTTTTCCCTGGAATTTTGAAAAATTAGCTTAAAGAAAACACTTCCCCGAAAGCTTGCAGGATTAATAAACTTCAAATTTTTAAATTTCATTCAGTGCTTTTGATAAATCTTTTTGCATTGCTTCAAAAAATTCTTTCGGGACCTTTTTTATATTTTTTCCATGTGATTTTTTTTTCAACTCAAAATTTTTTTTTAAAATCAAAAAAAAAATTTAAATTTCATATCGATGGTCTTTTTGTGCTTGGACTCTAAAAAAAATTTTAAAACCCCCCCTTTTGGGGGTGTTTTTAAAGGGTGAGCTTTTTTTAGGGGCGAGTTTTTTTTTTTCGTTTTATTTTTTTTAAAGCATTCCTTTTTTTTCTTTTTGGGTTTGTCTGGTTTTTGAGAAAAACTTGTCCTCCCCTTTCTTTGAAGATCAAACCTTTTTCTTTTTGTAGTCTAAAAATCGGCCTGTAAACGATTCAATTCTTAAATCGTGGGGTTTGAGTGCTAATGTTTTATTTTTTACAGTTTAAAGGAACAAATTTTTGCTGTTATTTTTTTGAACATGGCGGTGTGCTTTTGGAGTTTAGTTTTTTTTTTTTGTTTGCACCCCTTACAGCTATTGAACACAGCAGAGGCTAAAGAAAACCCCCTTTAGGGTAAAAGGCTGCGGGTGCCCCTACCCCCGTTGCTAAGGGGGCCCACCTCGTTCCTCCCGAGGCGCACTTATAGTTGATGCTCCGTTTAACTGGGGGAAACAGCAAAAAAGGGCACCCAGAATCCTTGGGTTTGGGTTTTTGGGCTGTTTTTAAAAGGCCCTCCCTTTTGTTTTTTTTGATTTTGGGGAATTTTGGTTAAAAAGTTTTTTGGGGCGGGGGCTATTCTTCTCTTGGCAAATCCGGGGCTGTGGGCCTTTGGGGATAAACTTGAACAGAAAATGCTTTTTATAAAATAAAAAATATTTGTATATAATCTTTAAAATCGGGTTGCTTAAATTATTTTGCGGGGAAAATCTTTTAATAAAAAAAGGTACTTTAACGGTTTAACAGCCTCTTTTTCTTTACCAATTTAAATGTTTATTAGTCTCAACATCTCTCCCATTCCATAAAAATGATTATCCCTTTTTGCCCTTGGGTCAACCCAAATAAACCGTATTTTGATGTTAAATAATCATCAACCCTTAACACTGTAAAGGTGTAGATCTTTAGAGCAAGGTTGCTGTTAGACTTCGGCCCTCCCACCCCCAAACAATTTTCTTATTTCCCCAAAAATGATGAAAAGGCCAAAGTCGCACATGATTTGGTTAGGATTTACCATCAATCGAACATTGTACTTTGGGTTATTTTTGGTTTAAAAAAAATTTTTCACTTCCCTCTTCCCGTTTTGGTTCTTCATCTTGGGCACAGAAAAAAAAAATCCCTTTTAAAGCGATTTACTGCGACGCTAAGATTAAAAAATTTCCCTTTAGGGTTTTGCCCCGCTTTTAGGATTGTTGAAAGATGACGGCCCCCTTTTTGTAAAATATTAAATTGGGGACTAAAATTGTTGCCCCCAAACAGCCTTTCCCAAATTTTGAGTTGCTAACAACATCAAACTCTAACGAGAGTCGAAATGCTGGGACTTTGCTTCGGGTGTCTGTTGATCTGTTTAAAAGTTTTTAGTCATTTAAAAATTAGTTCGTATGGGCAATCTGTTTTTTTTACCCCTTTGAAAGGGATGGGGCATGCGCTTTTAACAAATCAAAATCAAAGGAATAAAAAAGCGATTTCAAAAGCAAAAAATTACAGTAAAGGGCTTTTTGTGCCTTTTTGCACCTGAGGCGGGGTTCGGCGCCCCTTTAAGTTTTAGTGTTCTTCAATTCCAATTCCCTTTAAACGCAAGATTTTCCCTTTTTTTCGCGGGAAACCATAGTTCCCCCAAAAGGTTTTAAAAAAAAAAGTCTGCATTGTTTTAAAGAAAATACTTCTTTTCCCCCCAAGTTTTATTGAAATTTTCTTAACGTTGCCCCCCCCAAAATTTTTGGGCCCAAAGTTTTTGGTTGGGGCGGGTTTTTTGTTTAAACGAGTTTATTTTGAAAGTAAATCGCGCAGAGCCTGGGACAATCAAAAACAAACCGCCCTTGGTCTGGGGAAAATTTTTTCAGTAAGAATTTGATCTGCATCAATGTGATGGGGTTATTTTTAACAGTAATATTCCGTTTATTTCCCCTTTCGCCATGGGGGTTCTTTCAGTCTTCTATGCGGGGGCAAAAATCAAGCCAATACTTGGGACATTTTTTAAAACAAAAAAAAAAGTTAAAATTTTTTAAAAAAATGGCGGGGGAAATTTGGGGGTGAAAAAGATTTGATTTTTATCCTGGGAAAACCCCATGGATGAAAAAAACCCTTTAACACGCATCGTCGAGTTTCATTGCGGCGTGAATTAACAAAAGTTTTCGGGGCGGAGCTTTTTTAAAAAAATTTAAAATTTAAAACCTTTCCGGGAAATTTTAGGGCCCAAAAAATTTTGAACGGGGATGGAATGGCCCTTTGTTTGTTTAAAAATTTGGCCCCAAAAGAGAAAAAACTTTTTAGCTTTCCTTTAACCAAAAACCCCTCAAAATTTTTTAAAGTTGAGTAATTTAACCCAAAAATTAAAGGAAAAGATTAGATGCCTTGGCATCCCCAAACCCCCCCCCAAAAAAAAAAAATTAAAAAAGGAAAACAGTTGCCCACCCTTCCCAAAAAATGGGAAAAAAGAAAATCCCAAAAGGTTCCCCAAAAAAAAAAGAACTTCAAAATTTAATTCCCCGCCCCCGCGGACAAAGTAATAAAAAGTAGTTAAAAAGAAGCAGGAAAACCCGTTTTTCAGAAGAAACAGCATTTTAAAAACAATTAAAAGATCCCCCAATACCCCCCCAAGGGAAATTTGAGGCCATTGATCGGAATTAAGAAAAAAATTTGGGTGAATTAACAAGGGCAATTTTGCAAGCCTGAGTAAATAGATGGGCATATAAAAAGAGAAAAAAAAAACTCGTGAGGCTGACGACGCCAACTTAGGGGCGATGATAAAGAAAGAAAAGAAAAAGACTAAAAAATCTTGAAAAGGAAAGAGCAGCAAAACTAAAAAAACGGGGGGTTGCTAATTGAGAACCCAATTTTTTAAACCCAAATGATTTGAATAAAAGAAACTATCCCAAAAAATTTTTTATGAAGAAACAAGCTTGCGGGAAAGAAAAAAAACAATGTTTAGGGGGAAAAAGGTGTCACATTTGCAAGCGTTATAAAGGCCTTAGGATTTGCAATAAATACGTTGGGTGATAGCTTTTACAAAGGGGGTGGTGGTGGTGGGTGGGCTGGTTTTCCATCGATCGCCCCCACCCGATAAAAACATGGGTAAAAAAAAAGCCCTTTATTATCTTGCGAGTTTTTTTAAAAAAAAAGCTGGGAAAACTTTAGACTCCCTTTTCCCGGGATTTTAGGGGTGTTATTTGGGCTTTTTTTTACTGCAAACAAAATAGTTTGGGTTTTTTGGCCCAGCACTTATGGGCTTTTTTTCTCTTAATTGTTGGGTTTAAAATATTTAGTAAGATAAAGCCCAAAAATTAAATTGGCAGTTAATCCAAAAAACTAGCGTGTTTTTTTCTATTCATGGTCATCGCGAACAAAAATCCCCGTCTTTAAAAAGTTTTGGGTTTTAACCCCGGGGATTGGATGACTTTTTTTTTGGGTTTTTTTTTTAATTTTTTGTTAAAAATTTCTGGCTCAGAAATTTTTGTGTTTTTCCCAAAACCCTTTTGTTCATTACCCGTACAAAAGGGTTTCATTTTTTGTAGTTTTTTATTGTTTCCCACCTGGAGTTAAAGGGCAGAAGGCAGCATGTATAAACCCGTGCCAACAGCAAAGTCTTCTTTCGATTTTTGCGTATTGTAAAACATGTTGGTACCTTTTTATACTTGGGAAAGGGAAATTTAACTGTAGAATTAATGGGTCCCCTAAATTTGCCAAGTACTGTTTTTGTGCGTCCAAAACCGGGAGAAGGAATCATTTTTTCTCGATCTCGTTGTGTGCGAAAACCCAGCAAAAACCAAACGTAAGTACGAATAGAGTCGTTATTGTTTATTCCCCCTTTGTTAAGCCCCCGATATGTTAAGTTTAAAAGTTGTCCATGCTGTTTTTGTCTTGCTCTATTTGGGCCCGAGGTGAACCCCGTGCCCGAAAAGGGGAAAAATGTGTAAGGAGGTTTTAGGCTAGTTATACTTTCTGTGCACAAACCCCAAAAAAAGGGGGTGGGCCCAAGCCAAAAATTAAGATCGAATTTTGTCTAAGTCGTTTAAAATTTAAAATTGAATTCGTTTTTTGAATTTTTTCAAAAAACCTTCAAAGGGCTATTTTGTTGGGTGATTGGGTTAAACGTTTTTTTCATTTGGGTTAAAGGCGCTGGTTCAGTCAAATTTCATCTGAAAGGGGTTGTAAAAATGAAATCTGTACTTTACCTCCCAAAAAATAGGATTTATTTTTAAAGGGGTCAGCATACGACATCCACCCCCGTTTTTGCACAAAAAACAGCCAAAGTTTTTTTTGGTTTTTGATTTAAAAATGCCTCGGAGGGTGAAAAACCCCCTTTTTTTTCGATTTTAGTCTTTTTTTTAATTTGGGGGGTTAAGATACTGCTTAAAAGGAGTACTCACCTTTTTAGAAAAAATGTCGTCTGGTCACGCAATGTCAAGAGTAAACAGGTTTTCTTATTTTTAGGATTGTAGTGCGGCCCCCAAAAGAATTTTTTTGCATCTTTTGTTTATTTGAACGCACTCATTTTTTTTTTGTTTTAAAAAAATTTTTTGTAACCCAAAACAACTTAAAACCGTCCCTTTGTTTTTGAAAAATGTAAATTTAAAAAACAATTTCGGAAAAAAAAATGGTCGCACTCCATGAAAAAATTTCCAAATTTGTTTTGGTTTAATATAAATAAGCCCAAAGGGGAATAATAAAATTAAAAAATATAATTTAAAGCAGGAAAATTTTGTTGGGCCCGTTAATCTTCCCGATGGTTATTACGGATTTTTCTCACTAAAAAAAGCAATGAGTAAAATTTGACTTACTCTCAAACTTAAAAAATGCAAAATTAAAAAAAAAATGTTTTTTAAAAATTCAAGCCCGAAAAAGCAAGTTAATTTTTTTTAAAGAGCTAGCTAAAATGTTTGGCTTTTTAACCGGTTCCCCGGGCACTAAAAGATTTGTTGTTACACCCCGGGCAAAAATATTGTGAGGGGGGAAAGGTTTCCCCTCAAACTTGAAATTTCATTCATTACTCTATGTTCTTTTTGAGGGGGGTGAGCACTAATGAAAATTATATGATAGAAAGTCCCCAAATGTTTTTAAAAGCTTTTCCTTTAGGGAAAAAACTGCATATTGCGATTATGAAATTATACATTCCTAATTTTCAGTTTTAAAAAATTAGCTTGTGGGAGGTTTGAATCATTTGTTTAAAAATCACAGAAAAAAAGGGGGGGGAAGAAAAAAAAAAGGGGATAAAACCCGACATTGTTTTGGAAATAAAATTAAATTTGTTGTTTAAAAAAAGTCGCGGGGGGCCCGAAGAACCGGGAGTTACATTAGCGTGTTTGGGGGTATAAATTTTGAAATTTAAAAAACCTTGCGACGTTACCCGACTTTGAACGAATTTGGGGAGGTAGGGACTTTTTTATGGGTTTGGTACACTTTAAAAATGGTGATTTTTAAAAGCAAAGAGGTTGGCGACCCGCAAAGTTTTCCTTTAAACTAGAACAACTGCGCCCAAACTAGAAGCAAAAAAATGTTGGCCCGTAGAAAATAAAATTGTTCGAAAACCCGACCTCAAATGGCATTTAGAACCTATTTAGAAGGGAAATAAAAAATTTGGGAAATTTAAAACCCATTTCATTTTTTTAGCCGCCAAAAAAATTTCAGAAAAGCATTAACTCTGGCCCTTTTTCATGGGAAGCTTTTGCCCGTTTACAATAGTCGGGGAAAAAGATTTAAATAAAGCCGTTTTGAGAAAAAAAAAAGTAATCCTCCCAAAAAGAGAAAAAAGGTTTTAAAAGATGCTTTTACAAGTTTACAATTAAATTTCCCCAAATGAAATTTGGGATGGTTCACAATGATTTTGAAATTTCTGTTTAAAAAATGAAAGAAAGGGGTGGGGGTTTGGGGTTTTTGGGGGGTTTTGTGACGTTTCCCTTTTAAAAGGAAATTTTAATTTTTTTGGCAAAACTTAAAACGGGGTTAAAAAATTAAGTTACCGGGCGTCATTTCCTTTACAATGGTGAGGATATTAAAAGGGCATAACAAAAAGCAACAAAAAACAATTTTTATTTAAATAGAAAACCCCTTCTTGTTCTTGAATTTGTGTCAAACTGGTTGTGGAAATACAATATGTGTCCTGACATGTTACAAACAGTTTATCGTTATAATTTTGCATCTTATTGTGATTTTTGCCCAACACTTAATTGGAACAAAGCATATCATCGATAGAAGGTTTATATGGACAGATGAGTACTTATGTTTTGTTATCCCAGCAATAAACTAAGTGAATGTTTAGAACGATTTTTTACTTTTGTTGAGGGAAAGAGACGTAATTTTTATAGATGTGTTCAGCAGAAAGAGACATAGTTAAAATAGAGATTTACATTTGTCGAAACTAGCTTTCAGGTGGAAGGCTTGCTGGAATAAGTGTGTGGATTTATGCCCAAAATAAACTCGTTTTAAAAGCTTTAGAGAACAGTTTTAAGTACTGTTAGTTTTATGGTTCACATGAAAGACAGGATGCATTTGATGAATGTTTGCGTGTAAATGATGTTATTGAAAATGTATCAAGAAAATACATAAGATTAAACAAAAAATAAATACTGAAAAGTGTAGTAAATTAGTATTGATAATACGGTATAATCCCTACATGTATGTCTGTTTGTAGATAATCGTTTTTTTTTTATTTATTGAAGACTTACTTGTCAGAGAACAGGAAAATGGCGGCTTTTATGGCTCCTATTTCGCCCAAATATAACTTGGTGGTGGGGAGATAGTGAGCCTGAAGCGCATATTACTTTTCTCTGTAAGTCTTTGCACTGAGTGAACCTGGTTATGTCAATTGTGTGTCCTTCATATCCTATAAGGTGGACAGGTGTGTCCATTGTGTCTTCATGCACTGATTGACCTGGGATGTGTCATTGTGTCCTCAGGCAACTTAGTGACCAGTGTGTGACCATTGTCTTCCTTGCAATGTAGTGACCCAGGTGTGGTCCATTGTGTGTGTCCTTCTTGCATGAAGTGACCAGGTGTGTCCATTGGTGTCCTTCATGAACTGAGTGACCAGGTGGGTCCTTGCTGGTGTCCTACATACACGGAGTGACCAGGTGTGTCCTTTGTGGGTCTTCTTTCACTTACATCTGATTACCACGGTGTGTCCATTGTGGTGTCCTTCATGCATGGAGTGACCAGGTGTGTCCTTTGTGTGTCCCACACACTGAGTGACCAGGTGGGTCCTTGTGTGTCCTTCATGCAATGAGTTGACCAGGTTGTGTCCTTTGTGTGTCCATACACTGTGTGCACCTGGTGTGTCCATTGTGTGACCCTCTTTGACACTGGGGACCATGGTCTGTTTCATGCAACTGCCCCGTGTTCCAGGTGTGTCCATTGTTGTGTCCCTTCATGCACTGAGTGACCAGGTGTGTCTCTTATGCACTGGTGACTGGTGTGTCTTTGTGTGTCCTTAATCACTGAGTGTCCAGGTGTGGTCATGGTGTCCTTCTGCTTTTTCTTGAGTGAACAAGGTGTGTCCATTGTGTCCATTCATGCACTGAGTGGACCAGGTGTGTGACCATTGTGTTTTTGCACTGAGTGACCAGGTGTGTCCAGTGTGGGTCCTTCATGCACTGAGTCGAACAGGCCGGTGTCATTTGTGTCGTCCTTCATGAATCTGAGTGACCAGGTGTGTCCTTTGTGTGGTCCTTCATGCACTGAGTGACAGGTGTGTCCTTTGTGTGTCGTTCATTAACGGGAGGGACCAGGTGTTCCATTGTGTGTCCTTCATGCACTGAGTGAACATGGTGTGGGTCCATACACTGAGTGACCTGGTGTGTCCATTGGTGTGTCTTCATGCCACTGAGTGACAGGTGTGTCCTTTGTGTGTTCCATACAATGAAGTGGACCAGGTGTGGTCCCTTTGTGTGGCCTTCATGAACTGAGTGACCAGGTCTGTTTCATGCACTGAGATGACACAGGTGTGTCCATAGTGTGTCTTCATGCCCGGAGTGAACCAGGTGTGTCCTTCATGCACTGCGTTGACCAGTGTGTCCATTGTGGGTCATTTCAATGCACTGAGTACCAGGTGTGTCATTGTGTGTCCTTCATGCATCTGAGTGACCAGGCTGTGTCCCATTGTGTTGTCCTTCATGCACTGAGTGGCTCAAGGTCGTGCCTTCATGCACTGAGTTGACCAGTTGTGTCATCATGCACTGAGTGACCAGGTATGTGTCCATTGGGGTGTCCATGATCTGAGTGACCATGGTGTCATTGTGTGTCCTTCATTACACTGTACGTGACCAGGTGTGACCATTTGTTGGTCCTTCATGCTACTGTGTGACCTTGTGTGTCCATTGTGTGTCCTTTCATGCACTGAGTGACCTGGTGTGTCAATTGTGTGTCCTTCATGCCTGAGTGACCAGGTGTGTACAATTGTGTGTCCTTCATACACTGAGTGACAGGGGTGTCCATTGTGTGTCACATTCATGCATGATGTGACCAGGTGTGTCCATTGTCTGTCCTTCATATCACTGAGATGACCAGGTGTGTCCATTGTGTGTCGTTCATGCCACTGGAGTGTACAGGTTGTGTCATTGTGTGTCCTTCCATGCACTGAATGACCAGGGTGTCCTTCATGCACTGAGTGACAGTGTTGTGTCATGGTTGTGTCCTTCATACACTGAAGTGACCAGGTGCGTCCTTCATGCACTGGTGACCAGGTGTGTCCTTGTGTGTCCTTCTTGAAATGACGTGACCAGTGTTGTCCTTCATGCACTGTAAGTGACCAGGTGTGTCCCATTGTGTGTCCTTACATGCACTGAGTGACAGGTGTGTGCTTGGGTGTCCTTCAGGCAACTGACGTGACCAGGTGTGTCCTTCATGCACTGAGTGTTCAGGTGTGTCCATTGTGTGTCCTTTCTGCACTGAATGACCAGGTGTGTGCATTGTGTGTCCTTCTTTGCAACTGAGTGACCTGGTGTGTACTTCATTTGCACTGAGTGACCAGGTGTGTCCATTGTGTGTCATTCATGCACTGAGTGACAGGTAGTGTCCGTGTGTGTCCTTGCACTGAGTGACAGATGTGGTCCTTTGTGTGCTCCCTTCATGCACTGAGTGACCAGGTGTGTCCTTCTTGCACTGAGTTACAAGGTGTGTCTCTCATCCACTGAGGACCAGGTGTGTCATTGGTGTGACCATGCACTGAGGGACTAGGGTGTGTCATTGTGTGTCACTTCATGCAGTGGTGACAGGTGTGTCTTTGTGTGTCTTTCATAACACTGACGTGACCTGGTGGGTCCATTGTGTGGTCCTTCATGCACTGAGTGACCGGTGTGTCCTTTGTGTTGTCTTTAAACACTGAGGGACCAGGTGTTTCATTGTGTCGTCCTTCATGCACTGAGTGACCAGGTGTGTCCTGTGTGGCGTCCATACTATGAGTGACCAGGTGTGTCCCATTGTGTGTCCTTCCTGCCTGATTGTGACCAGGTCTGTTTATGCCACTGAGTGGACAGGTGTGTCACATTGTGTGTCCTTATCACACTGAGTGACAAGGTGTTGTCCTTCATGCACTGAGGGACTAGGTGTGTCCTTGTGTGGCCTTCATGCACTGAGGGACCAGGTGTGTCATTGTGTCCTTCATGCCCACTGAGTGACGGGTGTGTGTTCCTTGTGTCCTTCATGACGGATGTGACCAGGTGTTTGACCATTGTGTTCCTTGCACTGAGTGCCAGGTGTGTCCATTGTGTGTCCTTATGCACTGAGTGACCAGGTTTGTCCCTTTGTGTGTCCTTCATGCACTGGACTGACCTGGTGTGCTCATTGTGGGTCCTTCTACACTGAGTGACCAAGGTGTGTCCCTTTGTGTGTCTTTCATACACTGAGTGACAGGTGTGTCCATTGTGTGACCTTCATGCCACTGAGTGACTGGTGTGTCTTTGTGTGTCCATTACACTGAGTGACCAGGTGTGTCCATTGTGTGTCTTCATGCAATGAGTGGACCTGGGTTCCTTTGTGTGTCATACACTGACAGTGACCAGGGTGTCCATTGTGGTCCTTCATGCTACTGAGTGACCAGGTCTGTTTCATGCCACTGGATGTGAACTGGTGTGTCCATTGTGTGTCCTTCATGCACTGAGTGACCAGGTGTGTCCTTCATGCACTGAGTGACCATGGTGTCAATTTGTGTGTAATTCATGCACTGAGTGACCAGGTGTGTCCATTGTGTGTCCTTCATGCACTGAGTGAACAGGTGTGTCCATTGTGTGTCCGTCATGCACTGGAGTGACCAGGTGTGTCCTTCATGCACTGAGTGAACCAGGGTGGGTCCTTCATGCACTGAGTGACCAGTGTTAGTCCCATTGTGTGTCCATGCACTGAGTGGACCAGGTGTGTCATTGTCGGGTCCTGCCATTGCACTGGTGACCAGGTCGGTTTCATGCACTGAGTGACCAGGTGTGTCCCATTGTGTGTCCTTCATGCACTGTAGTGACCAGGGTGTGTCCTTCATGCTCTGAGTGACAAGGTCGTGTTCCATTGTGTGTCCTTCATGCACTGAGTGAACAGGTGTGTCCATTGTGTCCTTCATGCACTGGTGACCAGGGGTGTCCATGTGTCCTTCATAGACTGAGTGGGACAGGTGTGTGACCATTTGTGTTCCTTCACTGAGTGACCAGGTGTGTCCATTGTGTGTCCTTATGACTGTGTGACTGGATGTGTCGATTGTGTGTTCCTCAATACACTGAGTGACCGGTGTGTACATTGTGTGTCCCTTCATACACTGAGTGACCAGGTGTGTCCTTTGTGTGTCTTCATATCACTGAGTGACCAGGTTGTGTCCATTGTGTGTCCTTTCATGCACTGAGTCGACCAGGTGTGGCCATTCACTGAGTGACCGGTGTGTTCAATTGTGTGTCATTATGCACGAGTGACCTGGTGTGTCTTTGTGTGTCCATACACTGAGTGACCAGGTGATGGTCCATTGTGTGTCCTTCTGCTCTGAGTGTCAATGGTCTGTTGTTTTATGCACTGAGTGACCAGTGTGTCAATTGTGTGTCCTTCATGCACCTGAGTGACTGGTGTGTCTTTTTGCACTGACGTGACCAGGTTGTCCATTGTGTGTCATTCATGCACTGAGTGACCAGGGGCTGTGTCCATTGTGTGTTCCTTTTGCTCTGCGTGAACAGGTGTGTACTTTGTGTGTTCCTTCATGCACTGCGTGACCAGGTGTGTCCTTCATGCACTGTACTAGTGACTGGGGTGTCTTGCATGCAATGAGAGACCAGGTGTGTACCACTTGAGGTGTCATGACACTGGAGATACCAATTTATCCCATATTTGTGTGCCGTCATTCACTGTTGTGACCAGGGGTGTTCCTTTGTTGTGTCCTTGCATGCACGGAGTGTCAGGTGTGTCATTGTTGTTGACTTCATTGTTCACTGTGAGAGGTGTCCGTGACAGGTTGTGATCCTTGTGTGTCAATTAAATCCACAGAGTGACAGGAGTGGCAATATGTTTTGGTTCTTCATACACTGTGATTGACATGGATGTGTGTCCATTGTGTGTCCCTTCATTGCAATGACGTGAACAGGTGTGTCCTTTGTCTGTCCTTCATACAATGAGTGACCAGGTGTTATTTCCACTAGTGTGGTCAATTCATGGTGCACTTGGTGGTGAGTGGCCAGTTGTGTCCATTTGGTTGTCCTTCATGAACTGAAGGACAGGTGTATTTCCTTTTCACATGCCATTGACGTGTACCAGGTGGGTCCAAGGTGTGTCCATCTACACTGAGTGTCCAGTGAAGGTCCTTCAGTCCACCTGACAGATGATCCAGGTGTGTCCAATATGGGGGGTGGTTCCCCTATTCATGTGTGCACTGAGAGTGAACCACTTAGTGTGACCCAACCAAAAGTGCAAAGCATAACCATATTATGTGTACTTTGTGTGTTCCTACATGCCCACTGAGTGACCAGGTGTGTGCATTGCTGTGTCCTTCATGCACTGAGTGAACCAGGTGTGTCCTTAATGCCACTGAGTGATCAGGTGTGTCCAATTGTCTGTCTTCTTGCTCTGAAGACCAGTTGTGTGCTTGGGTGTCCTTCATGCCTGAGTGACCAGGTTTGTGTCCTTCATGCACTGTTGTGACCAGGTGTGTACATTGTGTGTCATTCATGCACAGAGTGACCAAGGGTGTCCATTGTGTGTCCTATGAACTGAGTGACCAGATGTGTCCATTGTGTGGTCCTTCAGGCACTGATCTGGACCAGGTGTGTCCTTCATGCACTGAGAATCCAGGTAGCTTACTCATCACCATCCCCCCCACCCCCTCGTGGAACAGGGTCTTACATTGTGTGTCCATGCATGAGTGGAATTGGGGTCGTCCAATTGTGTGTCCTTCATGCTGTGAGTGACAGGTGTGTTCCTTTGTGTGTTTTCAGAACTGAGTGACCAGGTGTGTCCTTTGTGTGTCTTCATGCACTGAGTGACCAGGTGTGGCCTTTGTGTTCACACACTGTGTGACCAGGTCGTGTCCATTGTTGTGTCCTTCATGCACTGAGTGACCCAGGTGTTTCTTGTGTGTCCATTACATGAGTGACCAGGTGGTCCATTGTGTGTCTTCATGCACTGAGAGACCAGGTCTGTTTCAAGCACTGAGTGAACAGGTGTGTCAGTGTGTGGTCCTTCATACTTGAGTGACCAGGTGTGTCCTTCATGCTCTGAGTGACAGGTGTGTCACATTGTGTGTCCTTCATGACTGAGTGACAGGTGTGTCCATTGTGTCCTTCATGCACTGAGTGACGGGTGTGTCCATTGTGTCCTTCATGCATGTAGTGACCAGGTGGTTCTGTGACAATTGTGTATTCCTTGCTCTGAGTGACAGGTTTGTCCATTGTGTTGTCCTTCATGCTCTGAGTGGCCCAGGTTTGTCCAGGTGTGTCCTTCATGCACTGACTGACAGGTGTGTCGATTGTGTGTCCTTCATACACGGGTGACCAGGTGTGTCCTTGTGTGTCTTTTCATACACTGACGTGACCAGGTTGTGTCCATTGTTTTGGTGTCCTTATGGCAAATGAGTGACCAGCGAGTGTCCTTTGTGCTGTCCTTCACACTGAGTGACAAGGTGTGTCCATTGTGTGTTCCTTCATGCACTGAGTGCCCAGGTGTGTCCATTTTGTGTGTCCATACACTTGTATGTGACCGGTGTGTCCATTGTGTGTCCTTATGCACTGAGTGGGTCAGGTTGTTTCATGCGCTGAGTTGTCCAGGTTGATGTGTACATTGTGTGTCCTTCCTGCCTGAGTGACCGGTGTAGTCCTTCCTGCACTGTTGTGACAGGTGTGTCTTGTGTGTCCTTCAAGCATGAGTGACCAGGTGTGTCCACTTGTGTGTTCTTCATGCTACTGACGGTGACTGGTGTGTCCATTGTGTGTCCTTCATGCCACTGAGTGACAGGTGTGTCCATCATGCACTGAAGTCGTCAGGTGCTGTCCTTCATGCACTTTGTGACCAGGTCGTGTCCTTTGTGTCCTTTGCACGGTGTGTCAAGTGTGTCCATTGTGTGTGCTCCATACACTGTGTAACCCAGGTGTGTCCTATTGTGTGTCCTTAATGCACTGAGTGACCAGGTATGTGGCCATTGTGTGGCCTTCATGCACTGAGTTACCAGGTGTGTCCATTGTGTGTCTTCCATTCACTGACGTGACCAGGTGTGTCCATTGTATGTCCTTCATGCACTGAGTGACCAGGTGTGTCATTGTCTGTCCTTCATACATGAGTGACCAGGTGTGTCATTGTGTGTCGTTCATCGCACTGAGTGACAGTGTGCTCCAGTGTGTGTCCTTCATGCACTGAGTGACCAGATGCATCCTTCATGCAATGAGTGACCAGTGTGTCTTGGTGTGTCCTCATACACTGAGTGACCAGGTAGCGTCCTTCATGCACTGATGTGACCAGGTGTGTCCATTGTGTGTCCTTCATGCACTGAGTGACCAGGTGTGTCCTTCATGCATGAGTGACCAGGTGTGTCATTGTGTGTCCTACATGCACGGAGTGACCAGGTATGTGCATTGTGTGTCCTTAATGCACTGAAGTGAACAGGTTGTCCTCCAGGCACTGGTGACCTGGTGTGTCCATTGTGTGTCCTTCATAGACGAATGTCCAGGTTGTGTGCATTGTGTGTCCTTCATGCAATGACTGACCAGGTGTGTCTTCATGCACTGAGTGACCAGGTGTGTCCATTGTGCTGTCAGCACAGTATGACCAGGTGTGGTCCATTGTGTGTCAAGTCATGCACCGAGTGACCAGGTGGGTCCATTGTGTGTTCTTGCACTGAGGTGACCATGTGTTCCATTGTGTGTTTCATGCATGAGTGACTGATGGGTCCATTGTGGTTCCTTCTAATGCACTGAGTGTCAAGGTGTGTCCTTCTTCCATGAGTGACCGATGTGTCCATTGTGTGTCCTCAGCTCTGAGTGACCAGGTGTGTCCTTCATGCACTGAGTAACCTGGGTGTGTCCTTCATCCACTGTGTGACCAGGTGTGTCCATTGTGTGTCCTATTGCAATGAGGACTAGTGTGTCCATTGTGTGTCCTTATGCAGTGAGTGACAGAGTGTGTCTTTTGTGTGTACTTCATCCACTGAGTGACCAGGTGTGTCTTCAGGCACTGATGTGACCAGGTGTGTCCTTCATGCACTGAGGTGACCAGGTGTGTACATTGCTGTGTCCTTCATGCACTGAGGGACCAAGGTGGGTCCTTGTGTGTCCTTGCATGAGTGACCAGGTGATGTCCAGTGTTGTGTCCTTCATGCACTGATGTGACCAGGTGTGTCACTTCATGCACTGAGTGACAGGTTGTGTCCATTGTGTGTCCTTCATGCCACTGCGTGGACCAGGTGCGTCCCTTCAGCACTGAGTGACCTGGTGTGTCCATTGTGTGTCATCATGCAAGAGTGACCAGATTGTGTCCTTCATCCACTGAGTGACAAGGTGTGTCACTTCATGGACGGAGTGACCAGGTGTGTCCTTCATGCACTGAGTGACCAGGGTGTCCCATTGTGTCCTTCATGCATGGGAGTGACCAGGTGTGTCCATTGTGTGGTCCTTCATGCACTGAATGTGACCAGGTGTGTCCTTCATGACTGAAGTGACTGGTTGTTCCTTCATGCATGAGTGCCAGGTGTGTCCATTGTCTTCCTCCATGCACTGGTGTGACAGGTGTGTCCTTCATGCACTGAGTGAACCAGGTGTGTCCAATTTGTGTCCTTCATGCACGAAGGGGACCTGGTGTGTCCTTCATGCACTGAGTGACCATGGTGTGGTAATTCATGCAATGTTTGACAGGTGTGTCCTTCATGCACTGAGTTGACTAGGTGTGTCCTTCATGCAACTGTGTGACAGGTGTGTCCATGGTGTGTCCATTGTCAATGAGTGCCAGGTGTGGTCCATTGTGTGCTCCTTCATGCACCTGAGTGCCAGGTGTGTCCTTTGTGTGTCCTTCATGCACTGAGTGAACAGGTGTGTCCATTGGGTGTCCTTCATTGCACTGAGTGACAAGTGTGTCCATTGTGTTGTCCTTCATACATGAGTGGACCACGTGTGTCCATTGTGTGTCCTTTATGCACTGAGTGACCAGGTGGCGTCCTGCATTGCACTGAGTGACCTGGATTGTGTCAATTGTGAGTCCTTTATACATCTTGGACCAGGTGCGTCCTTCATGCACTGAGTGAACAGGTGTTGTCCAATTATGTGTCCTTCATGCACTGAGTGACCAGGTGTGTCCTGATGCCACTGAAGTGACCAGGTTGTGTCCATTGTGTGTCATTCATGCCCAATGAGTGACCAGGTGCGTCCTTCATTGCAACTGAGTGACAGGTGTGTCCATTTGTGTGTCTTCATGCACTGAGTTCACCAGGTGTGTCATTGTGTGTCCTTACTATGACTGAGTGACCAGGGTGTCTCCATGCACTGAGTGACCTGGTGAGTCCTTCATGCACTGAAGTGACCAGGTGTGTCCTGTGTGTCCATGCACTGAGTGACGAGGTGTCGTCCATTGTGTATCCTTCATGCACTGTGTGACCAGGTGTGTCCACTTTGTAGTGTCCTTCTTACTCTGAGTGACCAGGTGTGTCCATTGTGTGTCCTTCATGCACTGATTGACCAGGTGTGTCCATTGTGTGTCCTTCATGCACTGAACGTGACCGGGCGTTTCCTTTGTGTGTCCACACCATTGAGGACCAGTGTGTCCATTGTGTGTCCTTCCATGCACTGAGTGACCCAGGTGTGTTCCTTTGTGTGTCCATGCACAGAGTGACCAGGGGTGTCCATTGTGTGTCCTCATGCACTGAGTGACCCAGGTTCTGTTTATTGGCACTGTAAGTGTCAGGTGTGTCACATTGTGTGTCCTTCATGCCTGAGGTGTGACAGGTGTGTACTTCATTGCACTTGTGTGTCCAGGTGTGTCCATTGTGTGTCCTTTCCTTCATGCTACTGAGTGACCAGGTGTGTCCATTGTTTCCTTCAAGCACTGGAGTGACCAGGTGTGTCCATTGTGTCCTTCATGCACTGAGTGACCAGGTGTGTGACCTATTGTGTTCTTGCACTGTGTGACCAGGTTGTGTCCTTTGTGTGCCTTCCTGCACTGAGTGACCAGGTGTGTCCATTGTGTGTCCTTCAGGCACTGAGTGACAGGTGTGTCCATTGTGTGTCCTTCATACACTGAGTGACCAGGGGGTCCTTTGTGTGTCTTCATACACTGAGTGACCAGGTGGGTCCATTGTGTGTCCTTCATGCACTGAGTGACCAGGTGTGTCCCTTTTGTGTGTCCATACATGAGTGACCAGGTGGGTCCAATTGTGTGTCTCTTCATGCACTGAGTGACCAGCTGTGGTCCTTTGTGTGTCCATACACTGAGTGACCTGGTGTGTCCATTGTGTGTTCCTTCATGCACTGAGTGACCAGGGCTGTTTCATGCAATGAGTGACAAGGTGTGTCCATTGTGTGGTCCTTCATGCACTGTGTGACCAGGTGTGTACTTCATGCACTGAGTGACCAGGTGTGTTCCATTGTGGTGTCCTTCATGCACTGAGTGACAGGTGTGTCCATGTGCCTTCATGCATGAGTGACAGGTGTGTCATGTGTCCTTCATGTAATGAGTGACAGGTGTGTGATCATTGTGTGTCCCTTGCACTGAGTGACCAGGTGTGTCATTGTGTGTACTGTCATGCACTGTCCGTGACAGCTGTGTCCATGGTGTGTCCTTCATGCTTGACTTGACCGGTTTTCAATTGTGTGTCCTTCATACATGAGTGACCAGGTGTGGTCCGTTCTGTGTCCTTCATACACTGAGTGACCAGGTTTGTCATTGTGTGTCCTTCATGAACGGATTGACCAGGTGTGTCCTTTGTGTGTCCATACACTGAGTGGACCAGGTGTGTCCATTGTGTGTCCATTAATGAACTGTGAGTGACAAGGTGTGTCTTTGTGTGTCCATACACTGAATGCCAGGTGTGTCCACTGTGTGTCCTTCATGCCACTGGTGGACCAGGTGTGTCATTAGTGTGTCTCATGCATGAGTGACCAGGTGTGTCCTTCATACACTGTCCAGGTGTGTCCTTCATTCACTGTTGTGACAGGTGTGTCCTTCATATCACAGAGTGAACCAGGTGTTGTCCTTCATGCACTGAGTGACCGGGTGGTTCCTTCATTTACCTGAGTGAACCAGTGTGTCCATTGTGTGTCCTTTCATGCACTGAGTGACCAGGCGGGTGTGTCTTGATTGCACTGTGTGACCTGGGGTGTCCTTTGTGTGTCCTGCACTGATGTGACCAGGTGTTGTCCATTGTGTGTCCTTCATGAATGAGTGACCAGGTGTGTCCATTGTGTGGTCCTTCATGCACTGAGTGACACAGGTGTGTCCATTGTGTCCTTCATTGCACTGAGTGACAGGTGTGTCCTTTGTGTGTCCTTCATGCATGGAGGTGACTAGGTGTGTCTAATGTGTGTCCTTCATGCACTGAGTGAACCAGATGTGGCCTTTGTGTGTCCTTCATGCATGAGTGACAGGTGTGTCCCTTGTGTGTCCTTCATGCACTGAATGTCAGGTGTGTGCATCGTGTGTCCTTCATTTGAACTGAGTGACCAGGTGTGTCCTTCATGCACTGAGTGACCAGGTGTGTTCACATTGTGTGTCATTCATGCACAGAATGACCAGGTTGTGTCCATTGTGTGTCATTCATGCACTGAGTGACCAGGTGTGTTCCATTGTGTGTTCTATGCACTGAGTGACAGGTGTGTCATTGCCCCCTTGTGTCCTTCATGCACTGAGGGACCAGATGTGTCCATTGTGGTACCTTCATGCACTGAGTTGAAAGGTGTGTCCTTCATCACTGGAGTGACCAGGATTGTGTCCATTGTGTGTCCATAATGCATCTGAGTTTCCAGGTGTTGTCCTTCTGACAATGAAGTAAAACCAGGTGTGCCTTCATCCACTGAGTGGACCGGTGGGGTCCATTGTGTGTCCATTCACTGAGTGACTAGGTGTGTCCATTGTGTGTCCTTCATGCAGTGTGTGACCAGGTGTGTCTTTTGTGTGTCCTTCACCACAGAGTGTCCAGGTGTGTCCTTCATCATGATTGACCAGGAGTGTCCTTCATGCTCTGAGGGGACAGGTGTGTCCATTGTGTTGTCCTTCATGCACTGAGTGACCAGGTGTGTCCATTGTGTGTACTTGCACTGAGTGAAGGTGTGTTTTCCATTGTGTGTCTTCACTCACTGAGTGACCACGATGTGTGTCCATTGTGTGTCCTTTCATGCACTGAGTGACCAGGTGTGTCCTCATGCACTGAGTGACCAGGTGTGTCCATTGTGGTGTCCTTCATGCACTGAGTGTCCAGGTGGCGTCCTTCAAGGCACTGATGTGTCCAGGTGTGTCCATTGTGTGTCCTTCAATAGCATGAGGACCAGATGTGACCTTCATACACTGAGTGACCAGGTGTGTCCTTCATGACTGAGTGACCAGGTTGTGTCCTTCTTTCAACTGAGTGACCTGGTGTGTCCATTGTGTCCTTCATGCACTGAGTGACCAGGTGTGTCCATTGTGTGTCCTTCAGAACTGCTGTGACTAGGTGTGTCCTTCATTGCACGAGTGACCAGGTGTGTCCATTGTCTATCCTCCATGCACTGAGTGACCAGGTGTGTCCGTTCTTGCCACTGAGTGACCTGGTGTGTCCATTGTGTGTCTTTATCCTTCATGCACCTGCAGTGACCAGGTGTGTCCTTTCAAGCACTGAGTGACAAGGTGTGTAATTATGCACTGAATGACCAGGTGTGTCCTTCATGCTCTGAGTGTACTATGGTGTGTCCTTCATGCACTGAGCTGACAAGGTGTGTCCATTGTTGTGTCCTGCACTGAGTGACAGGAGTAGTTCATTGTGTGTCCTTCCATTCACTGAGTGACCAGGTGTGTCCAGTGATGTGTCTGCATGCATGAGTGACCAGGTGTTGTCCATTGTGAGTCCTTCCATGCACTGTGTGACCAGTGTGTCCATTGTGTGTCCTTCTTACCACTGAGTGACCAGTCTGTGTCCATTGTGTGTCTTATGCACTGAGTGACCCTGGTGCGTCCTTCATGCACTGAGTGACCTGGTGTGGCCTTTGTGTGTCCTTTATACACTGTGTGACCGGGTGCGTCCTTCATGCCTGAGTGCAGGTGTGTCCATTTGTGTGTCCCTTCTTGCCACTGAGTGTCCATGTGTGTCCTTGAGCCTGTGTGACCTGGTGTGTCCCCCCCCCCCCCCCATTGTGGGGCTTTCATGCACTGAGTGACCAGGTGCGTCCTTCATGCACTGAGTGACCAGGTGTGTCCATTTTGTGTCTTCTTGCAATGAAGTCACCAGGTTGTGTCATTGTGTGTCCTTATGCACTGAGTGACTGCGTGTGTCCTCCTTGCACTGAGGGGACCAGGGGTGTCCTTCATGCCCATGATGACCAGGTGTGTCCATTGTGTGTTCCATGCACTGAGTGACGAGGTGTGTCCATTGTGTATCCTTCATGCACTCTGTGACAAGGTGTGTCCATTGTGTGTCCTTCATTCACTGATGTGACCATGTGTGTCCATTGTGTGTCCATCATGCACTGGTGCCAGGTGTGGTCATTGTGTGTCATTCATGCACTGGAGTGGGGGGGGGGGGGGGGGGGGAACCGGGGGGTCCTTTTGTGTGTCCTCACTCTGTGTGACCAGGTGTCTCCTTTTGTTGTGTCCTGCATCGCACTGAGTGGAACTCAGGTGATGTCCTTTGTGTTGTCCATGCACTGAGTGACCAGGTGTGTCCATTGTGTGTCCTGCATGCACGGAGTGGACCAGGGTCTGTTTCATGCACTGAGTGACCAGGTGAGTCCATTGTGTGTCCTCATGCACTGAGTGACCAGGTGTGTCCTTCATGCATGAGTGACCAGGTGTGTCCATTGGTGTCTTATGCACTGAGTGACCAGGCTGTATCCATGTGGTACTTCAAGCACTGAGATGACCAGGTGTGTCCATGTGTCCTTCATGCACTGAGTGACCAGGTGTGTGACCATTGTTGTTCTTGCACTGAGTGACCAGGGTGTGTCCATTGTGTGTCCTTCATGCTCTGAGTGACCAGGTGTGTCCATTGGTGTCCTTCATGCCCGGAGTGACCAGGTGTGTCCATTGTGTGTCCTTCATACACTGAGATGACCAGGTTTGTCCTTTGTGTCTTTCATTACACGGACGTGACCAGGTGTGTCCATTGTGTGTCTTCATGCACTGAGTGACCAGGTGTGTCCTTTGTGGTCCATACACTGAGTGACCAGGTGTGTCCATTGAGTGTCCTTCATGCACTGAGTGACCAGGGGAGTCCTTTGTGTGTACATACACTGAGTGACCAGGTGTGTCATTGTGTGTCTTCATGCCACTGAGTGACCAGGTTCCTGTTTCATGCACTGAGTGTCCAGGCTTGTGTCCATTGATGTGTCCTTCATGCACTGAGTGACAGGTGTGTCCTTCATGCACTGAGTGACAGGGTGTCCTTGTGTGTCTTCATGCACTGAGGACAGGTGTGGTCCATTGTGTCCTTCATGCACTGAGTGTCCAGGTGTGTCCATTGTGTCCTTCATGTACTGTGTATCCAGGTGTGGGATCATTGTGTGTCCTCTGCCACTGTGTGACCAGGTGTGTACATTGTGTGTCCTTCATGCACTGGTGCCAAGGTGTGCCCATTGTGTGTCCTTCATGCTCGGATTGACCAGTGTGTCCATTGTGTGTCCTTTCATACACTGAGAGTGACCAGGTGTGTCCGTCTGTGTCCTTCATACAATGAGTGACCAGGTTTGTCATTTGTGGTCCTTCATGCACTGATATGACCCAGGTGTGTCCTTGTGTGTGTCACATACTAACGGAGTGACCAGGTGTGTCCATTGTGAGTCCTTCAGAACTGAGTGACCAGGGTGTGTCCTTTGTGTGTCCATACACTGATTGACCAGGTGTGTCCAATTGTGTGTCCTTCATGCACTGACTGGTGGTTTTATGCACTGAGTGCCAGTGGTGTCCATTGTGTGGCCTTCATGCACTTGGTGACAGTGTGTCCTTAGTGTTGTCCTTATGCAACGGAGTGACCAGGTGTGTCCTTCATACACTGACCCCCCCCCCCCCCCCAGGTGTGTCCTTCATTCACTGACGTGACCCATGGTGTGTCCTTATACACTGAGTGGACCTGGTGTGTCCTTCATGCACTGAGTGTCCAGGTGTGTCCTTCATGCACTGAGGTGACTCAGGTCATACATTGTCCATTGTGTGTACTTCATGCACTGAGTGACCAGGTGTGTCGTTTGATGCAATGAGTGTGACCAGGTGTGTGTCTTTGTGTGTCCATGCACTGAGTGACCAGGTGTGTACATTGTGTGTCATTCTGCACTGAGTGACCAGGTGTGGTCAATTGTGTGTCCTTCATGCACTAGTGACAGGTGTGGCCTTTGTGTCCTTCATGCACTGCGTGGACCATGTGTGTCCTTTGTGTGTCCTTCATGCCACTGAGTGACCAGGTGTGTCACATTGTGTGTCCTTCATGCACGGAGTGTCCTGATTGTGTCCATTGTGTGTCCATTCATGCACTGTGGGACCAGGGTGTGTCCTTCATGCTTGAGTGTTTAGGTGTTGCATTGTGGTCCCTTAATGCACGATGTGACTGGTGTGTCCGTCATGCAAAACTGAGTGACAAGGTGTGTCTCATGTGTGTCTTTCATGCTCTGAGTGACCTGGAGTGTGGTGCATTGTGTATCTTTTCAATTGAACTGAATGACCAGGTGTGTCTTTTCATACACTGAGTGACAGGTTTGTGATTGTGTGTCATTCATGCACTGAGTGTCCAGGTGATGTTGCATTGTGTGTTTCATGCACTGAGTGTCCAGGTAGTGTGCATTGTGTGTCCTTTCAGGGCATGAGTGACCAGGTGTGGGTCATCATGCACTGTGTGACCAGGTGTGTCATTGGTGTGTAATTGCCACTGAATGACAGTTGTGTCCATTGTGTGTCCTTCATGCTCTAGTGGACCAGGTGAGTCCCCTTCATGCACTGAGTGACCAGGTGTGTCATTGTGTGTCATTCATGCTCGGTGTGACCAGGTGTGTCCATTGTGTGTCCTTGCAATAGTGACCAGGTGTGGCCATTGTGTGCCTCCATGCAGTGAGTGACCAGGTGGGTCTGCATGCACTGAGTGGACAGGTGTGTCCCTTGGATGCACTGGTGCAGGCTGTGTCTATTGTGTGTCCATGCATTGAGTGACCAGGTGTGTCCATTGTGTGTCCTGCATGCACTGAGTGACCAGGTGCTGTGCATAGTGTGTCCTTATGCAACTGAGTGACTAGTGTGTCCATGCACTTGCATGTGTCCAGGTGTGTCATTGTGTGTCCTTCAGGCACTAGTGACAGGGGTGTCCATTGTGTGTCCTTGCACTGAGTGACCAGGTGCCATTGTGTGTACTTCACACACTTAGTGACCAGGTTGTGTCCATTGTGGTCCTTCATGCACTGAGTGACCCGATGTGTCCTTCATACACTGAGTGAACAGGCGTGTCTTGCACTGATCTCCCCCCCCCCCCCCCCCCCCCCCCCCCCCCCCCCGAGTGACAGGTGTGTCCATTGTGTGTCCTTCAGCACTGAGTGACCAGGTGTTTTCCATTGTGTGTCCTGCATGACAGAGTGACAAGGTGAGTCCATTGTTGTGTCCTTCATGCACTGGAGGTGACCTAGGTGATGTCCATTGTGTTGTCCTTCATGCACTGAGTGACCAGGTGTGTCCATTGTGTGTCCTTCATGACTGTGTTGACCAGGTGTGTCCATTGTGTGTCCTTCATGCAAGATATGTGACAGGTGTGTCCATTGTGTGTCCTTCATGCACTGAGTTACCTGGTGTGTACTTTCATACACTGGAGTGACCAGGTGTGTCCATTGTGTGTCCTTCATTGCATGGAGTGACCAGGTGTGCTCCTTTGTGTGTCTTCATGCACAGAAGTGACGGTGTGTCCATTGTGTGTCCTTCATTGCATGAGTGACCAGGTGTGGACATTGTGAGTCCTTCTTGCACTGAGTGACCAGTGGTCCATTTGTGTCCTGCATACAACTGAGTGACCTGGTGTGTCCATTGTGTGTCTTACATGCACTGAATGTCCAGGTGTGTCAGTGCTGTGTCCTTCATGCCACTGAGTAACCAGGTGTGTCTTTCATACACTGAGTGACCAGGTGGGTTTTTGGGGTACTTCATGCACTGAGTGACCAAGGTGTGTCTGTGTCCTTTCAGGCACTGAGTGACTGGTGTGTCCATTGTGTGTCCATGCAATGGAGTGTCCAGGGGTGTCAATGTGTGTCCTTCAGACACTGAGTGACCAGGTGTGTCCTTTGTGTGTCCTTCTTGCACTGAGTGACAAGGTGTGTCCTTCATGCACTGGAGTGACCAGTGTGTCCATTGTGTGTCCTTCATGCACGACCGTGACCAGGTGTGTCCTTTGTGTGGCCTTCATGATGATGTGGACCAGGTGTGTCCTTCATGCACTCGTGTGATCGGTGGGCCTTTTGTGTGTCCTTCATGCACTGAGTGACCAGGGTGTGTCCTTTGTGTGTCCTTTATGCACTGAGTGACCAGGTGTGTCCTTCATGCACTGAGGTGGACCAGGGATGTGTCCATTGTGTCCATGCTACTGACGTGGACCAGGTGTGTCCTTTGTGTCGTCTTGCACTGTGTGACCAGGTGTGTCCTAGTGTGTCTTCCATGCACTGAGTGACCAGGTGTGTCATTGTGTGTCCTTCATGCACTGAGTGACCAGATGTTTCCTTAATGCACTGAGAGACCAGAGTGTGTTATTGTGTGTCCTTCTAAACTTAGTGACCAGTGTGTGTCCTTTGTGTGTCCTTCATGCACTGAGTGACCAGGTGTGTCCATTGTGTGTCCTTCATGCACTGGTAACAGGTGTTCTTTCTACACTGAGTGACCAGGTTTGTCCTTCATGCACTGAGTGACCAGGTGTGTCCTTCATTGCACTGAGTGACCAGGTGTGTCCTTCATGACTGGTGACCAGTGTGTCCTTCATGCACTGAGTGACCAGGTGTGTTGCAGAGACGTGCCTACCTGTCTTCGCTCAGCAGAGCAGAGGACACCAACCCAAGCTGATCGTCCTGGAGAACGAGTGCTGAGGTAGGCACCATGTGTGACACTGGATGGGATGG
>JAFLJL010013645.1:37500-63733 GCA_018398815.1 Conus ventricosus | reverse complement strand
TGTATGTTCTTGCGGTTGCAAGTGGATTCTGTAACTTTAATTGGGGCGAGCCCAAATTTGTTGTTCATGACATGCCGAAAACATTAGGGTAAGTCACATGACTTTGGCTGGTCGCTATTGTGGACTGTTCTTGGACCTTTAATTGGCGCCAATTGTTTCCTCATCCATGTGTATACATTAACAGTTATGGGTTGTTTTGTTCTTCAAACTGATCAATTTGATCTACACTAACAGGAAAGGATATTCCATTGAAGTTAAGATCTTTGGTGTATTGCCGATAGTTAGACACTCTCTCTGCGTGTTCGCGGACATGATGCAGCCTTGCAAGAACGCACCACATGAAACATTTGTTGTCTGAATTTTTTATGTTTACAACTGCTCTCTTTAAAGCCAACTCCCGAGGTAGTGGAATGTAAGCCTTGCCTACAATCGGTGCATACTTAGCCTGTTTTAATCTAATCTCTAAGACTTCGCCCTCTGACCAACCAGAGCCTCTCATTTTAGCTTCTTCAGCGGCAGCGCCAAACTGTGTAAGCAGTTCGTCTGCCCAACCGGGTGTTAAGTCATTAGAGGAAAGAATAGTCTGTTGTTTAGTCGAGACCCAGACTTCTAGATTTTCTTCGTTTTATTGTTACATAGTCAATTAAAACAGCTAACATTACTTTAACCGGTGGGTCTATTGTTAGTTTACTTGGAACTTGAGAAATAGCATGAACAACACTTGCCTGTACGTTTGTTGGGTCAATGACTTCTAAATCAATATCATTCAGTGCTCTTGATAAACGCTCTCTCTCGAGCATTCCTTCAAACAATTCGTCTTGTCCTTCATATATCTTAGCCATGCTGTCTTTCTTTTCTAAGCCAAAATATTTATTTAAATTAAAAAAAAATACTTAATCAGAACCAATATCAACGGTCTTTTTGCGCTTGGACTCATAAACTAAAGTATAAACACCTTTTGGTGTTGTTAATGTGAGCTGTTTAGAACAGAGTTTAATGTCTCGTTTACTTTTTTTAAGCATTCCTTTTTTATCTGCTCGGGGTCTGGCTGTTGAGAAAAACTTGTCACCGCCTTTCTTTGAAGATCAAACTTTTGTCTTTTGTAGTCATCAAAATCAGCCTGTAAACGATTAAATTCTTCATCCGTGATGTTTGAGTCAACTAGCGCTTTATTTATTGTCAGTTTAAACGAGCTAAGTTTAGCTGTTATTAGTTGAACCATAGCTGTGTGCTTTTGGAGTTTAGTTTTTATTTTTTTGCTGGCAGCACCTACAGCTAATGAACACAGACCGAGAGCTAAAGACAACCCGCCTAGAGGTAAAGCTGCGGGTGCGCCTATGCCGTTGCTAAGAGACCAACACTCGTTCCTGCTGATAGAGCGCTTATAGTCGATGCCCCAGTATTAACATATGTAACAGCATTAAAGGCAGCAGAATACCTTCGTTTGGTTTTGCTGTATTTTGAAAGGTCCTGCTCTAGTTTTTGTTGCATTTGTGTAATGTTTGTTAATCTGAAGGTTTTTACTTCAGGGGTTTCTATAACAGCAGAATTGCCTGCTATCTCTTCTTTTGGCGGCGCTGTAGGCACATTTGGATAAACCTGAACAGACATGCTTTTTTAAAATAAAAATAATTTAGTATACTACATCTTTTAATCTGTTATTTACAATATTCAGCTGCGCATCATATGTGACGCTGCACGCGAAAATCATGGATAAGTCGCCAGCTGTAGTTTTGTGCTGCGCGCGGTTAAAGTGACTGGAGCTAAAAATATCGATGTTGACATTTTTTAATATTTAGATTGTATGACGTTTTATCTGCTAAGTTCTCAAGTATTATTAACAAATACGAAGTAAAAGTATTTTATTTTAATATTTTCCTGTCGGGAAATGATGGGAAACTGTGGGAAACAAGCGGACTCGTTTGCCCCACTTTCCAACACGATTTCATTCACCTCAGAGTCGCAAAGAGCGGAATAACACCACAATCTGGTTGTAAACTGTCTACAAGCCCTACTTTTACACATTCCAACACTATGTCTGTGTGTTTATGCGTAGTAATTCTGATTTGATGTGCGATCACTGTGGTCAGAGCGACTTATCCATGATCAAATTTAACTGAAGCTGCATACACCATTGCTACAGATTTGTTCTCTGATGTGAATTATTTTGGAAAGTAGCATACTTCTACTGTTAAAGTCTAAAATTTTATTGCTCTCAGTCTTTTCATTGAAGCTCAGTAATTGCCGAAAGTGAGTAACTGGAAGCGTGCTTTTCGAACACGGAACAACAATGGTGGCGTCGAAGCTGTCGAGCGAGCAGATCTCAAGGCTGCTGTCGGAAACGGCGAATTTCACCTCGCCAGAAACTGATTGAAGCAGTGACAGACTACTTTGGAGACAATAGAGAATCTGAAGTCGAAGATTTTAGTAGTGAGGATGAAGATGATCAACCTGTGCCTGTGGAAAATGGGGGCTGAACACGAACACACTGAATCTGGTAAGTGATCTGTTTACATTGTTCCACGAATGCTGTCGCTTCGGCATAAGTTTGTTGTTTTTTAAAGTTTGTGTATATGTATGGCGAACAGGAATTATTGTGATGAAAGATATCACACATATTACTTGATTTCCGTGAATGATAGCTTAAGTTGTCGAGTATGATTTAAAAAAACAAGTGAAATACACTGATGCTGTTGATACTATTTTTAGTAACAGGCAACACTGTCAAGCCAAGGCCAGATTGGAAGTATGAAAAACATCACACTCAGATTATAGATAATTGTGGCACTTAATTTAAGGTGTTTGGAATGCTGTGCTATAAATCTCTTTAGAAAGGAGGAAATAGTGTATAATGCATTTCAGATGACAGATGATGTACAGATGGGTAATACTAATAGGGTTAGTTTGTGGTTTTGTGAGAGGGGGGGGGGGGGGGGGGGAGGAGGGCTGTACACAAAAATGCAGTGTGTGTGTGTGTGTGTGTGTGTGTGTGTGTGTGTGTGTGAATGAATGAATGAATGAATGAGTGTGTGTGGTGTGTGTGTGTGTGTGTGTGTGTGTGTGTGTGTGTGTATGAATGAATGTGTGTGTGAATGAATGAATGAATGTGTGTGTGTGTGTGTGTGTGTGTGTGTGTGTGTGTGTGTGTGTGTGTGTGAATGAATGAATGAATGTGTGTGTGTGTGTGTGTGTGTGTGTGTGTGTGTTTTGTAACTGGCAGGGGATGGGGAATGGGCAGGGGGGTGGGGTGGGGGGTAGTTGTAAGGGATGGGGGTAAGGCTGTAAGTCATTGTCAGTGTGTCACTGTGACTGTGTGTGTGTGTGTGTGTGTGTGTGTGTGTGTGTAGTGATTTCATTAGGGAAGGGGGGTGTGTGCTCAAAATCATTGTCGTTATGTCAGTTATGTGTTTGTGTGTGTGCAAGTATGTGTGTGTGTCACTGTGTGTGTTATTTCATGTGTGTGGTTTTATTGAAGGAAAATGAGCCTTCCTATTTTCAGTTTCATTGAATGCAAAATATCTGTTCTGTGTGTTTCCAGCTGATGAGGCTGAGGGCTGTGTGATTCGTCCACCAGTCGTTTTGAAAGCGGACCTCTGTGATGCTGAAGAGGGGATGGCCTGCTTCAGTGCTAATGCAGGAAAGCCAGATGCCAAGCTGTCTGTTGGGTTTTCCTGTTCCTGCCAGCTGAATGACGGACAGCCCTGCTATCTCCAGTTTGCACCTGAGGAGCTGACTGAAACAGCCCACTACCCTACCTGATGACCTCCCACCCATCATTAACCCAACTGGTCTCAGTGAACCAAGGCAGGAGTACTTGTTCAATGAGATCAGGGAGTTTGTGAACCCAGATAAGAGAGATCTGGTGTGCCCACAACCTCTCAGTCTCAAAACATCAGGAAAGGTTACCCCATCTCAGTTTCCACCTCCTTCCCCCTGTCCATCAAAACCATCCACCAGCCAGACTGCACCCCCACCACTGCCAGGACTCCAGGCAGACCCAAAAAAATCAAAAGAGGACTTGGGTCAAAGAAAAAAACAGACATGTGACTTTCAGTGCAAAAAAAACACTCCATTCAAAAGGCCATTTGTGCAGCTTCAAATGGGATTGTGCCATTGCTGTAATTGATTGTTGCAGCGGGTGGGGGGAGGGGGGGGGGGGGGGTGCGCTAGGCTTGGGAGGGGGGTTGGGTTGCTGGCAGTGTAAGACTGATTCTGAAACAAAGACAATAATTTCCCAAGGTTGAAAGTGTGTGATTGATTATTGTGAAAGTGTCATTTGGTGACAGTGCTATTATGGTGATGGTTTGTGATGTACTTAAACTATCCTCAAAATTAACATTGAACTGACTCATCACAGAGGTGGCTCACAGATATAACATGGTTTTTTTTAAAACTAACTTATGCAGATTAAAGCACATGTACCATAGATGTTTGCTGAAAATTTGAAGTGATTCTGACTTGTAGTTTTTTTTTACAATTTTTTTGGTGAAAGTTTGAATGCAATGTGTCGCCCATCATTAAGCCCAGTAACCAATATTTTCAAATGAAATTTTAATCAAAACAGCAATTAATTGGTGGAATTGAGTTTGTTAACTAAGTTCTATGGGTCATTCTTGATATTATAGTACCAGTCTCATGCTTGGGAAAATTAGTTAGGACTATTTGAATTTTACCAAACTTTAAATGAATTTTTCTCAAAACGGGGTCACCGATCACCTGGAGACTCAAACGCGTGTATCTCAGAAAGTAATAAAGATAATTGAAATCTGTTTTTTGTGTCTTGTTCAGAATGATCTCTTCTTTTAGATTAAATTTTAATCTCATTTTCTGAATTTTGACCCTTATCCATGATTTTCGCGTGCAGTGTCACATATATTAAAAACAAATGTACATTAAGCGGTTTATCGGCTTCTTCTTCTTTATCAATTTGGATGTTTATTACGTCTCTCACAGTTCTCCCGCTTCCATGCAACTGATTATCCTCTGTTGACCTTAGGTCAATCCATAAACCGTATTTCGTTGTTAAATAATCATCAAGCCTAACATTGTGAAGATGTAAATCTTTAGACACAAGGTCAACTGTTGGATTTCTACACCTCCCGCCTCCAAACAGTTTTCTTATTTCATCAAAATGCTGATAAGGTTTAAGCCCGCTAGCGTAGATTTGGTTAGGACTACCTCAATCGAACATTGTACTTTCGTTATTTTTGGATTAAAAAACTTTTCACTTCCTCTTTTGAACGGTTCTTCATCTTCGCACAGCAATAAAATACCTTTAAGCGATCTTGCTGAGACGCTAAAACTAAAATTCCATATAGTGTCTGCCCTGCTTCTGGGATATGTTGTATGATGAATCACTCTTTCGTAATATATTGGGAAATGTGTCTCATATTGGTGCGCAATCAGCCTTGCTAAATTAGGGTTGCTAACAACGTCAAACTCTAACGCGATGTCAGAAATGCTGTACTTTGCTTCGGTGTCTGTTGATTTGATAACACGTTTGTATTCATTAAAAGTTAGTTCATATGACAATCTGTCTTTTAATGCTCCTTGAAAGTATGGGGCATGCGCTTTTAACAACTCAAAATCTAGGGGAATGGAAAAGCGATTTCCATACGCAAACTTTACGGCTACATACTTTTTGACGTCTTTAGTATCTCCAGCGCCTATTCTATGTTTTAGTGCTTCTTCATTTTCGATTCCTTGAAACGCAAGATCATCCCTTTCATTCCCGGTTAGCCATAGATCAGAATAGGTTAAAAATATGTCTGCATTGTGTAAAAAATATTTCTTGCCCCTCAATTTTTATAGAAATTTTCTTAACGATTGCCCGTCCCAAATTCTGTACAACTGTCCTGTTTGGGTCTGTTGTTGAATCGAGCTCTATTTTGAAAGTAAGACGCGCAGAGCCTGGCACAATCAATTCATCCGCTCCTAAGTCTGGAAATTTGACAGTAAGAATTTGATCTGCATCAATAGTAGATGGATTATTTGGAACAATAATATTCCGTTTATTTCCCTTCACGCCATGGGGCTCTTTCTGTTTTCTATGCGGGTCAAGAATCGAGCCATGTGCTTGTTGTGGCATTTTTATGAAGCAAAATAAAAAGTTAATTATTTAAAAACATGGCAGGAATTGAAGGCGAAGAAGATTATGATGTTTTTGATCGTGGAGACGACATGAGTGAAATGAACCCTTTGACACAGCATCGCTCAACGCTCTCATTGCAGCGTGAATTAACAGCAAGTACGGTCGAAGCATTTTACAAAAGTTTAGGCCAAGAACCTCCCGAATTTATAGACCCAAATGATTTTGAATTAGAAGATGGTCATTTGTCTGTAAAAAACAATCAAGGGCAACTTGTTCGGCTTACAACTAAACCCGACCCATCAAAGTTTTTAGCTGTGGGTTCAATTAGAAATAGACTCAGTGTGAAAGATCAAAATCGCCTTGGCATTGCTAGACCGAAATTAAGGGCGGAGGCAGTTGCTAAACTTCAAAACACACTACAAGAACTCCCGACAGATAACCAAATGCAAAACATGGAACTTAAAGAATTAAATCAATCAGCAGGCGAATTAATAAATACAATAGAAGCAGAAACCAGTTTTTCAGAAGAAACAGCGTTAAAAACAATTAATGATTCCCCATTGCCTATGCGAGAATTATTAGCCCTTGATCGTACTTTAAGAACCATCAGAGGCGAATTAACAAACATTTAGCAAAACTAGGTGAACTAGATGGGCATATAAAAAGAGAAAAAGAAAAACTCGTTGAGGCTGATGACGCCAACTTAGGGCCTGATATTAAAGAAAGAATAACCCAAAGACTAAAAGATCTTGAACAAGAGAGATCAGCAAGACTAGAAGTGACAACTACTAACCGAAACCTATTACGAACTCAAGTGAATAGAATAAGAGAAACTATCGAAAAAATTTTATATGAAGACGCAACGCTAGCAGAACGAATAAGAACATTGTTTAGAGAGCAGGGAGTCACATTAGCAAGCGTTATAAACTGCCTTAGGATTTGCATAAGTACACTGGTGATGGCTATTACAGGCGGTGGTGGAGGGCAAAGTCCAGTGCACCCGCCGCCACCGCCATCGCTCCACCTGATAAATCATGGGTAAAAAAACAGCTTGATATCTTGCGAGTTTATTAAAAAATTAGCTGGTAAAGCTATAGACGCTTTACCAGGAATATTGGGGAGTATTGTCAGCTGGCTTTTGTCTACTGCAAGCAAAGTAGTTGGCTTTATGGCCGAGCACTTATGGACATTAGTTCTTGTAATAGTTGGGTTACTATTTAGTAAGATAAAGACCAAGTAATCCTAGGCCAGTTAATCCAAGAACAAGCGCTGTCTTTTCATATTCATGGTCATCGCGAACAGAGTCTGCGAGCTTTGCTGAGTCTTCAATGACTTTGGGGGTTTGGACTTCGGGAATTAGATGACTTATCTTGGGCGTTCTTTTATTGTTTGTAATATTACTGGCTCAGAATTTATGTCCTTTTTCCAACCTTCTGTTCATTGCCTGCTATAAGAATTTCATTATTATAGTTTTATTATTATTCCTACCTGGAGTCTGAGGTCAGAAGGCAGCATGTATAAACCAGTGCCAACAGCAAAGTCTACTTTCGATCTTGCGTATTGTAAACATTTTGGTATCTTTTAATACTTGAAGGTAAATCAACTGTAGAATTAATGGCGTCCTCTAAATTTGCTAAGTATTGTTTTTGTGCATCAAAACCAGTAGAAGGATCTGTTATGCTCGATCTCGTTTGTGCTTGCGAACTAGCAAACACCAAACGTAAGTACGAATAGAGTCGTTTATTCGTTTCTATTCCCGCCCTAGTTAGGCCCTTAGAAGTGTCTAAGATAAATGTTGTCCATGCTGTTTTATGCTCTTGCTCTATGGACCAGGGCTCAACAATTTTGAAAGGAGAACGCCGGTCAAAGTTATACTTTCTGTGCGTGCCCTGAAAATAAATGACGCCTATGCCATGATTATGATCCAACTTTTGTCTAAAGTCTGTCTTGATGTTAATATTGAATTCGTTACAGATCCTTTCAAAAGCCTTCATGTCTATTCTGTTGCTGAGTGGATTAAACGGTTTGTCATTTGGCAATGGCGCTTGCAATTCAGCCAAAATACGTCTGAAGGTGTAATAGAAATGAAATCGGTACACTGACCTCACCAAAGGATCATGGTGATTTAAATGATCAGCGTACGCCACTCCACACCCAGTTGATGCGCAAAACACAGCAAAGTTTAACTGGTTCTGATAAAACTGCATCGGATGACTAAACCACGCTTTCTGGATGTGCTCGTCTTCAATAGGGGGGTTAAGATATCTGCTTAATGGAGTACTCACCTTTTTATGAAAAGAGGCAGTCTGGGTCACAGCAATGTCAAGAGTATCAGTTGCTATATTTTTAAGATTGTAGTGCGGCCCAACAGAATATTTTGCGCCAGTATATTTGAAAGCACTCATTTTTAATTTGTTTTTTAAAAAATGTTTGTAACAATAACAACCCAAGACCGGCCTTCGTTTTTAGAACATGCTATTGATAATGGGTGCGAAACCAGAACGGTCGCGCTCCATGAAATATTTTACAAAGTCGTATGGTTTAATATAAGCAAAGCCAAGGAGAATAACAAGATTCTAAAAGTTACCAGAGCAGGGACCAAAATTAGCCAGTTAACAATACCTGATGGTTATTACGGGTTTTGCTCGCTAAAAGAAGCAATGAGTAACTTTAACATTACTCTCAAACTTAACAATGCAAATCTAAAACAATGTTAACATTCAAGCCTGAAGAAGTATCTTACTTTTTTGATAGAGAGCTAGCTAAAATGTTAGGCTTTACAACTGGCAATCTACCCACTCATGGTTTTAGTGCTGAGCCAGACAAAACTACTTATGAGGGGGAAAATCCGCTCGATCTCGCATTACATTCATTACTCTATGTTCATTTGGATGAGCTGAGCACTGATGAAAACTTATATGACGGAAGGCCCTCAACTGTTTTAAGAGCTCTTCCGTCAGGGAAAGCTGCATATTGCGATTATGAAATTATACAATTCCCTAATTTACAGTTTAAAAGATTAGTTTGTGGGGAGGATCGGATCATTTAATATAAAAATCAAAGACAAAACGGGGGAAAGCTGTGAAATGTGATAATCTGCACATTGTTTTGGAAATAAAATAATAAACTGTACTAAAAATGTCGCGGGGGCCAGAAGAACCAGGAGTTACATTAGCGCCTGTAAGGTGTATAACCTTAGAATTAAAAGACCTTGCAGACGTTGCAGACTTTGAACAAAACGGTGAGATAGGCATTTGTATGGGTTTGAGTACACTAAAGATGGTGATTATAAACGCAAAGAGGTTGGCGACAGCAAAAAGTTTCCTAAACTAGAACAACTGCGCAATCTAGAGGCAAATAATGTTGGCCAGTATGAATATAAAATAGTTCGAAAACCTGACCTCAAATGGCACTTAGAACCATATTTAGAATGGGAAATAAAATTTGAATTCATAAGCCCATTTACATATTTTAGCCGTCAAAAAAGTTTCAGAAAAGCATTCAACTCTGGCCCTTTACATGTAAGTCTTATGCCGGACGACAATAGTCGGAAAGAAATTGAAATAACGCCGTATGGAAAAAAGCAGTACATCCTCCACAGAAAAGAAACAGTTGTAAAAAAAGCTTCTACAAAATTACAGTTCTTTCCAAGCAGAAAATTAGGAGACACGTTCACAATGATATTTGAAATTTCTGTCTTTAAAGATGCGGAGAGGGATGGGGTTGTGGGCGTTAGTGACGACCTTATAAAAGGAATTAATATTAGCTGGCAAAACTTAGACGTTAAACGCCTTAACGTTGTTGTCGTCGTTCTTCACAATGGTGAGGATATTAAGATCATAACAACAGCAACAAAATCACTGTTGACTTAAATAGAAACAATCTTACAGAACTAAATTGGATTAATCTTACACATTTAGGTCTTGTAGGGTTTTATTATACTGAACAGGTTTTGACAGAAAGTATGATAAAAATAATAACTGGATTAGATTAAATTCTTCTATAAAACCATGGAGCATTTAAACTTTATGACAAAAACTCCTCATTGCTCGTTGATTTGTGGGCAGACTGGTTGTGGAAAAAACAATATTTGTCCTAGACCTATTACAAACAGTTTATCGCTATAATTTTAATCATATTGTGGTTTTCTCTCCAACACTTAAATGGAACAAAGCATATCATGATAGAAGGTTTATATGGACAGATGATAAATATATTTAGTTGATCCTAGCAATAAACTGAGTGAATGTCTAGAACGCTTTTTTATATTGTTTGAGGGAACGCAGACGCTATTTATTATAGATGACTGTTCAGCAGAAAAAGACATAGTTAAAAAGAGAAACACTTTATCAAAACTTGCTTTCAGTGGAAGACATGCCAGGATAAGTGTGTGGATTTTATGCCAGAAATATAACTCGGTTTTAAAAGACTTTAGAGAACAGTTAAAGACTGTAGTTTATTTCACATGAAAGACAAAGACTCATTTGAAGAATGTTTGCGTGAAAATGATGTTATTGAAAACGATCAGGAAAAACACAGGATTAAGCAAAAATTAAAATCTGAAAAGTTTAGTAAATTAGTATTGAAAACGGATAACCCTACACAGTATGTTTGTTTGTAGATAATCGTTATTTTTGGTTATTGAAGTCTTGCTTGTTAGAGAACGTATAAATGCCAATCCTGGGGCACTTTCGCCCAAAAACTTGGTGGAGGAGCAAGTGGCCCAGAACAGACATTTCCCTGTTCTCTCCACTCTGTCCCCTTTCACGAGCATGCCGTCATGGATGCTCAGTTCTCCTCTTATTACATAGTAGTCACGGGCTGCTAGTATCACATCTTCCTTGTGTTCTGGCCAGCCGTTGATCGTATAGTTAGTAGCAGCTTTGATGCAGACATCAGACTCAGACTCCTTTCTGATTTTGTTGAATCCAGCATCGCTGATTGCCACGACGACTGGACTGAGTCGATGTGTGTCTCAACATCGTTTTGCTGTGATGTTGAGGTGTCGGCGGCAGAGGACTTCTCGACAAGGCGTCGGCCACCAGCATTTCTTTTCCCGGCACATGCGTGGCCTTGAAGTTGAACCGCATGAGCGGATCAGGAGACGCTGGCACCTTAGGGGAGTCTCAGAAAGGTCCTTGTTATTAAACAAAGGGACAAGGGGCTTGTAGTCGGTGACGACTTTGAAGTGCCCCAGGCCGACGAGGTAGCGATCAAACTTCTCACAAGCCCATGTTGTTGCTAAGCACTCTTTTTCTATTTGGGCATACCGTCGCTCGGCCTTCTGCAGCGTGCGGGATGCGAATGCCACAGGCCGCACGATGTCATCGTGCTCTTGGAGGAGCACGGCACCAAGTCGAAGCTGCTGGCGTCGGCACTGACGATGGTTGGCTTCTCTGGGTCGTAGAACGCCAACGTCTGGGCGGAAGTTAGTGTCTCCTTGACCTTGCTGAGAGCACTGGCCTGCTGTGGTCCCCAGACCCACGCACGATCCTTCTCTAGCAATTCCGTCATTGGCTGGATCATTGAGGAAAGGTTAGGCAGATGGCGTCCAAGAAAATTTATCATACCCAACAGACGACGGAGGTCTGCCACGTTCTCCGGGTTGGGCATATTGATAATGGCTTCTACCTTCCCTTTACTTGGCTTGACGCCTTGGCCATTGATAGTGAAGCCAAGAAAGTCGATTTCTCTCTTGCGGAGTGAACACTTATCTCGTTTGAGCTTAACTCCAGCTTCATGAAGGGTAATCAGCGCAGCATTCAAGTGTTCTTCATGAGCCCTTTCGTCCTCGCTGAAGACAAGAATATCATCAAAGAAGCAGATGACATTCTGTTGGTCTGCCAGAATGTTTTCCATCGTTCTTTGGAAGATTTCCGGGGCGGAAGTGATACCCTGAGGTAATCTGTGGTAGAAATATCGACCACAGGGTGTGATGAAAGTGGTTAGTTTTGCTGTGCTGTCGTCTAGAGGTATTTGGAAGAACCCAGACGTCGCATCCAGCTTGCTGAATATTTTGGCTCCTTTCAAGCGGTGTATCACATCTTCCACTGAGGGTAGCATGTAGCGCTCCCTCTTCACTGCAGCATTTAATTTCTTGAAGTCAGTGCAGATCCTAATTTCACCATTTTTCTTGACAACTGGCACCATTGGTGCACACCAGTCTGTCGGTTCATCCACCTTTCAATTACACCAAGTTTTTCAAGCTTCCCTAGTTCTTGTTTGACTTTGGGTAGAAGGGGTATAGGGACTCTACGTGCCGTCGCAACGCTATATGGTTCAGAGTCTTCTTTTATTTGTATTTTGACTGGAGGGCACTTTATTGGGTTTCCGTCTAGCTCACCAAACCCGATAGAGTCAACTCTTTTCACTAAACCCATCCTGCATGCTGCTTCTCTACTCAAGAGATTCTGCTGGTTTGAGTTCACTACGTACACGGGGATAGGAAAAGTTTGTTCTTTGTATTTTGCTTCTATCAGAATCTTCCCCTTACAGTCTATGGTTCCCCCAGGGCTGCGGAGGATTGTCTTTGTGGGCTGTATTGGGGGTTGAGGTTTCAGTTCATCGTAGGTGTCATGTGACATGATAGAGACATCAGCCCCAGTGTCTATTTTGAAGGTGGCAGTACTGCTGCCAAGGGACAAGTCAACAGTCCAAGGGAGATCACCATTGGTAATAGAGCAGAGGTAGTACTCATCTTCCTCTCCATCCTCCACCCACGGCTCGCGGCGCTGGTCAAGAATTTCATTCACAGACTTGCTGCCCTTACAGGTCTGAGAGCGCGCGAAGTGGTTTTGCTTGCCACAGGCTTTGCAGTCCTTTCCGTAGGCAGGGCAACGCCGTCTGGCGTGAGAGCCTGCACAAAACCTGCAGTTGTGGATCAGGCCTCCCCGTTCGTTGCTGTTCCTCTGGTATCCGGCGCTGGCGGCGCTGGCGCCCTTCTCCCTTCTGGGACCACGCGGTGCGGTATGGCCTCGCCCCTGCTGGGTTTCTCGCCGCGAGACGGTGATGGGGTCGGCTAACTGCAGACACTTCCCTCTCACTCGCTCTTTGTGTTTTTAGCTGCAATTTGATCAATTCACTGTGCCTGGCTGTTTGCACTGCCCCTTGCAGGGTAAGTTCACTCTCCATTTGAAGCTTCTCTGAAAGTTCTTGGTCACACACTCCAAGCACAAGTCTGTCCCTGATAGTAGCCTCTCTATTCTCGAATTCTGCTAATTCCGACAGTTCATAGAGAGCACGCACATATTCCTCAATGCTTTCCCCAACCTGCTGGCACCGTCTGTGAAACATTGCACGTTCATGAATGACATTCCTTTTAGGCGCGAAATAGTCCGTGAAACACTGTTCCACAGTTGTATAGTCTTTCTGCTGGTCGGCCGTCAACCTTGTACCGTTAATTAAGAGTTGATTGAAGATCTTGTCTGCCTCTAGGCCCATACAGTACACCAGGCTGGCCACTTGGACTTCACCAGATTTCTTGTGTAGCTCTGACACTAACCGGTAACGGCGGAAAATAGTCTCTCCACGCCGGCCACCGGGATGGCTCCCGAAAGTTGAAGTTTTTTTGCGGTTTAAAAGACATTTTTAACACTTAAACTGTCACTTCACAGGAGAAATCAGTTCTTTACTTCTGACACCATGTTTTGTCAGGACGCACAATACATACAACACTTTGTATGTCAGGATAGACGAAGGAGAAATATCCCTCAAGCAGGCACACCACAGGACACACGTCTTACAGTGGGGAGAGCTCTGGCAGAAGTGGCGCCAGTTTATTCTGCACAATGGTCGTTTCCCGGATGCTCAGGATGTGAGTCATGCATGCATATTCATAGTGGGTAAAACCATTGGCACAAACAAACAAATTAAGTCAGTATAGGAATAAGTGTTCTCACAAAAAGGACGAAGATCTTGCTGTAGGTGATCTAGATAAATCAGAAACACTTAAGGATTTTCTTTTTGTTTTGGTTAGTGTGTATAAAAGAAGAAAACGTAAGTAAATTGAGGAATGTTCTAAATCTAATAACATGTGACATGATAATTACTCCGCGTGCAGTCTAGAAACGTTGCAAGCATTAGATCCTCACAAAGCTGAGGAAACTGATCAGATTCTTTAAAGAAAACTAAAGGAATTCAGCCCGAATTGGCTTGCCCTTGAATGTCTTATATACCAAGTCCTTAGACCGGAAAGGCTAGAGTAGCAACTTCGTAAAAAGAAAAGAAATCTGAAATAGACCATAAAAATAAAGATGGAAAATAAAGACCAGTGAGTTTTTAACTTGTGTGTTATGTAAAGTATTGGAATCTTTTGGGCGAGATGCAATAGTTGCACACTTGACTGACACTAACCTGTATGTCAGCACGGCTTTAGGCAGAAATGATTACATTTGACGCAATTCGTGACTGAGGACATTATCAATAGATGGATGAAGGGCGTTTTCTGCCTTAACTTTGAAGAAGCCTTTGATGCAGTGCAGAATTATAAATTACTGACAACGGAATGCAATCGTATGTTAAACTGTATACGAAGTTTTTTGTTTGTTTGTTTGTTTTTGTTTATGTTTTCGTTTTGACAGGAAGGTGCAGGTCGTAAGAATAGGAGTATTACGTCTTCCAGTGTTGAATCCTCAGTGGTATTTCCCAATGCAGTGTTCTTGGCCTACACTTTTTATCGTCTTTAATGACCGGTACTACGTAAAAAGTACATTTAAATCATTTTGATGATACAAAGATATGTGGAAATGCTCAGAATGCCATCAATGCAAAACGATTTACATAAACTGTGGTTCGTCGGATACATGGACTCTGTTTCATTATGTCCAAATGTAAGGTTCTCCATACTGGAAAAAAATCCTGTAAAGGAAAAATTTCATTAAACTGGATAACACGAAAAAAAAAAAGATTAATGTAAACGTGAGTAGGACTTTGGAGTGACTTTTGCGTTTTTTGTCAGTGTGTAATGAAAAAGTAAATCAAATGGCTGCTTGTAAAAAAACATCTCATTCTGTAAACTGTATTTTTTTACTGTAAAATAAGTAACTCATGTGGTAAATTTATGCATTCATCTGGCATGAAGGGGTTTTTCTTTTAAAACCTTTTTGGCGGGGGGCGTAATTAGTTCTGTATTACGTCTACAGAACTTTTACAATGTTTTATATGTTCACTCGCGGTTGAACAGATGGCATTCTTGTTAAACATTTTTACAGAATTCTTGTTTGCATGATCTTTTGAAGTTGCTGCTTAGTCTACTCATTGTTGTATCAATGTGTAATGGGTGCCCGCTGGTGAAAGCATCAGTAGTAAGTCAACATGATTTTTGTCTGGCTCGCCAATCGTTGGACTGTTCTTGGACACTTTAATTGGCACCAAATTTGTTTCCTCATCCATGTGTATACATTAACAGTTATTGGTTTGTTTTGTTCTTCAAACGATCAATTTGGTCTACACTAACAGGAAAGGACACCCACTAAAGTTAAGATCATTGATGTACGGGTGATAGTTAGACACTCTCTCTGCGTTTTTGCGGGCGTGATGCACCCTTGCAAGAACACACACATAAAACATTTGTTGTCTGTATTCTTTATGTTAGAATGCTCTTTTTGCAACTAATGCTGGAGGTAGTGGAATGTAACCCTTACCAACAATCGGCGCATACTTACCCTGTTTTAATCTGATCTCTAAGCTTCGCCTCTGACCAACCAGAGCCTCTCATTTTGGTTCTTCGGCGGCAGCGTCAACTGTGTAAGCAGTTCGTCTGCCCAACCGGGTGTTAAGGCGTTATGAGAAAGAACAGTCTGTTGTTTATTTGAGACCAGACTTCTAGATTTTCTTCATTTATTGTTACATAGTCGATTTAAAACAGCTAACATTATTTTAAAACTGGCGGGTCTATTAGTAGTTTACTTGGAACTTGAGAAATAGCATGTACAACGCTTGCCGCAGTTTGCTGGATCAATGACTTCTAGATCAATATCATTCAGTGCTCTTGATAAACGCTCTTCTCAAGCATTCCTTCAAAAAATTCGTCTTGCCCTTCATATATCTTAGCCATGTTGAGCTTCTTTTCTAACTCAAAATATTTATTTAAATTAAAAAAAATAATTAATCAGAATCAATATCAACGGTCTTTTTGCGCTTGGACTCATAAACTAAAGTATAAACACCCTTCGGTGTTGTTAATGTGAGCTGTTTAGAACAGAGTTTAATGTCTCGTTTACTTTTTTTAAGCTTTCCCTTTTTTATCTGCTCGGGGTCTGGCTGTTGAGAAAAACTTGTCACGCCTTTCTTTGAAGATCAAACTTTTGTCTTTTGTAGTATCAAAATCGGCCTGTAACGATTAAATTCTTCATCCGTGATGTTTGAGTCAACTAGCGCTTTATTTATTGTCAGTTTAAACGAGCTAAGTTTAGCCGTTATTAGTTGAACCATAGCTGTGTGTTTTTGGGGAGTTTATTTTTTAAATTTTTTTGCGGCAGCACCTTACAGCTAATGAACACAGACGAGAGCTAAAGACAACCTCTAGGGGTTTAAAGCTGCGGGTGCGCTATGCCGTTGCTAAGAGACAACACTCGTTCCTGTGATAGAGCGTTATAGTCGATGCTCCAGTATTAACATATGTAACAGCATTAAAGGCAGCAGAATACCTTCGTTTGGTTTTGCTGTATTTTGAAAGGTCCTGCTCTAGTTTTTGTTGCATTTGTGTAATGTTTGTTAATCTGAAGGTTTTTATTCAGGGGTTTCTATAACACAGAAATGCCTGCTATCTCTTCTTTTGGCGGCGTGTAGGCACATTTGGATAAACTGAACAGACATGCTTTTTTAAAATAAAAATAATTTAGTATACTACATCTTTTAATCTGTTATTTAAATATTCAGCTGCGCATCATATATTAAAACAAATGTACATTAAGCGGTTTATCGGCTTCTTCTTCTTTATCAATTTGGATGTTTATTACGTCTCTACAGTTTCTCCGCTTCCATGCAACTGATTATCCTCTGTTGACCCTTTGGTCAATCCATAAACCCTATTTCGTTGTTAAATAATCATCAAGCCCAACATTGTGAAGATGTAAATCTTTAGACACAAGGTCAACTGTTGGATTTCTACACCTCCCGCCTCCAAACAGTTTTTTATTTCATCAAAATGCTGATAAGGTTTAAGCCCGCTAGCGTAGATTTGGTTAGGACTCCCTCAATCGAACATTGTACTTTCGTTATTTTTGGATTAAAAAACTTTTCACTTCCTCTTTTGAACGGTTCTTCATCTTCGCACAGCAATAAAATACCTTTAAGCGATCTTGCTGAGACGCTAAAACTAAAATTCCATATAGTGTCTGCCCTGCTTCTGGGATATGTTGTATGATGAATCACTCTTTGTATATATTGGGAAATGTGTCTCATATTGGTGCGCAATCAGCCTTGCTAAATTAGGGTTGCTAAAACGTCAAAACTCTAACGGATGTCAGAAATGCTGTTACTTTGCTTCAGGTGTTGTTGATTTGATAAACGTTTGTATTCATTAATAGTTAGTTCATATGTCAAATCTGTCTTTAAATGCTCCTTGAAAGTACGGGGCATGCGCTTTTAAAACAACTCAGTATCTAGGGGAATGGAAAGCGATTTCCTGCGCAAACTTTAGGCTACATACTTTTTGACGTCTTTAGTATCTCCAGCGCTATTCTATGTTTTAGTGCTTCTTCATTTTCGATTCCTTGAAACGCAAGATCATCCCTTTCATTCCCGGTTAGCCATAGATCAGAAATAGGTTATAAAACTATGTCTGCATTGTGTAAAGAAATTATTCTTGCCCCTCAATTTTTATAGAAATTTTCTTATCGATTTGCCCGTCCAAATTGTACAATGGTCCTGTTTTGGTGTCTGTTGTTGATCGAGCTCTTTTTGAAAGTAAGACGCGCAGAGCCTGGGCACAATCAATTCATCGCTCTAAGTCTGGAAATTTGACAGTAAGAATTTTGATCTGCATCAATAGTAGATGGATTATTTGGAACATAATATTCCGTTATTTCCCTTCACGCCATGGGGCTCTTTCTGTATTTCTATGCGGGTCAAGAATCGTGCCATGTGCTTGTTGTGGCATTTTTATGAAGCAAAACTAAAAAGTTTAATTATTTAAAAACATGGCAGGAATTGAAGGCGAAAGAAGATATGTTGTTTTTGTCGTGGAGACGACATGAGTGAATGAACCCTTTGACACTGGTCGCTCAACGCTTCATTGCAGCGTGACATTAAACAGCAAGTCCGGTTTCGAAGCATTTTACAAAAGTTTAGGCCAAGAAACCTCCGAATTTATAGACCCAAATGATTGAATTAGAAGATGGTCATTTGTCTGTAAAAAACAATCAGGGCACTTGTTCGGCTTACAACCTAAACCCGACCATCAAAGTTTTAGCTGTGGGTTCAATTAGAAATAGGACCTCAGTGTGAAAGATCAAAAATCGCCCTTGGCATTGCTAGACCGAAATTAAGGGCGGAGGAGGCGTTGCATAAAACTTTCAAACACTCTACAATAACTCCCGACAGATAACCAAATGCAAAAACATGGAACTTATTGAATTAAATCAATTCAGAAGGCGGAATTAATAAATCAATAGAAGCAGAAAACAAGGTTTTTCAGAAGAAACAGCGTTTAAAAAACAATTAATGATTCCCCATTGCCTATGCGATGAATTATTAGCCCTTGATCGTACTTTAGAACCATCAGAGGCGAATTAACAAACAATTTAGCAAACTAGGGTGAACTAGATGGGATATAAAAAGAGAAAAAGGAAAAACTCGTTGAGGTGATGACGCCAACTTAGGGCCTGCTGATTATTAAAGATAGAATACCCAAAAGACTAAAAGATCTTGTAAACAAGAGAGATCAGCATAGACTAGAAGTGACAACTACTAACCGAAACCTATTACGAAACTCAAGTGAATTTGGAGAGGGAATGAATTACAGAAGAGAAACTATCGAAAAAATTTATATGAAGACGCAACGCTAGCAGAAGAATATGAACATTGTTTAAGAGCAGGGAAGTATCATTAGCAAGGTTTATAAACTGCCTTAGGAGTTGCAATAAGTACCACCCTGGTGTGGCTATTACAGGCTGTGGTGGAGGGCAAAGTCCAGTTGCACCCGCCCACCGCCCATCGCCTCCACTGATAAATCATGGGTAAATAAAACAGCTTGATCCATCTTGCGAGTTTATTAAAAAAAAAGTAGTGGTAAAGCTTATTGTCGCTTTTCCAGGATTATTGGGGTGTATTGTCAGCTGGCTTTTGTCTACTGCAAGCAAAGTAGTTGGCTTTTTTATGGCCGACCGGCATTATTGGACATTAGATCTTGTATAGTTGGGTTACTATTTACTAAGATAAGACCATGTAATCTAGTCCAGTTAATCCAAAAGAATACATAGCGCTTTGTCTTTTCATATTCATGGTCATCTGCGAACAGTGTCTGCGAGCTTTGCTGTGTCTTCAATGGATTTGGGGGTCTTGGACTTCGGAATTAGGATGACATAATCTTAGGGCGTTTCTTTTATTGTTTTGTAATATTACTGGCACAGAATTTATGTCCTTTTTTCCAACCTTCTGTTCATTGCTGCTATACGAATTTCATTATTATAGTTTTATTATTATTCCTACCTGGAGGTCTGAGGTCCGAGGCAGCTGTATAAACCAGTGCCATACAGCAAAGTTACTTTCGTTCTTGCGGATTGTAAATCATTTGGTATCTTTTATTACTTGAAGGTAAATCTACTGTTGAATTAATGGCGTCCTCTAAATTTTGCTAAGTATTGTTTTTGTGCATCAAAACAGTAGAAGGAAGCTGTTCGGCTCGATCTCGTTAGTGCTGCGAACTAGCAAAAACACAAACGTAAAGTCCGTATAGAGTCGTTTATTCAGTTTATTCACGCCTAGTTAGGCCCTTAGAAGTGTGGAAGATAAATGTTGGTCATGCTGTTTTATGCTCTTTGCTCTATGGACAGGGCTCTCCACAATTTTGAATGGAGAACGCCGGTCAATGTGAGACTGTCTTCGTGAGTGCCTGAAAATAAATGACGCCTATGCGGACATGTTATGATCCAACTTTGTCTAAAGTCTGTCTTGATGTTAATAGTGAATTCGTTATCACCAACGCCTTTCAAAAGCCTTCATGTCTATCTGTTGCTGAGTGGATTTTTATTAAACGGTTGTCATTTGGCAATGGCGCTTGCAATTCAGCCAAAATACGTCTGAAGGTGTAATAGAAATGAAAACGGTCACTGACTCACCAAAGGAGCATGGTGCTGATTTAATTCATCAGGTACGCCACCCACACCCAGTTGATGCGCAAAAACACAGCAAGTTTAACTGGGTTCTTATAAAAACTGCATCGGATGACCTTAAACCACGCTTTTGGATGTGCTCTCTTCAAATAGGGGGGTTAAGATTCTGCTTAATGGAGTACTCACTTTTTATGAAAAGAGGGCAGTCTGGGTCACAGCATGTCAAGAGTATCTGTGCTATATTTTTTTAAGATTGTAGTGCGGCACAGAATATTTTGCGCCAGTATATTTGAAAGCACTCATTTTAATTGTTTTAAAAAATGGTTGTAACAATAACAACAAGACCGGCCTTCGGGTTTAGAAACATGCTATTGATAATGGTGTGCGAATCCAGAACGGTCGCGCTCCATGAAATATTTTACAAAGTAGTATGGTTTAATATAAGCAAAACAAGGAGAATAATAAAGATTCTAAAAGTTTACCAGAGCCCGGACCAAAAATTAGCCAGATAACAATACAGGATGGTTATTACGGGTTTTTAGCTCTCTAAAAGATGCAATGAGTACTTTAACATTACTCTCAAACTTAACATGCAAGTCTAAAAAACAATGTTAACATTCAAAGCCTGAAGAAGGATCTTATTTTTTGATGAGAGCTAGCTAAAATGTTAGGCTTTACAACTGGCAATCTACCCACTCATGGTTTTTAGTGCTGAGCAGGACAAAACTACTTATGAGGGGGAAAAATCCGCTCGATCTGATTACATTCATACTCTTTGTTCATTTGGATGAGCTGAGCACTGATGAAAACTTATTTACGGAAGGCCTCAACTGTTTTAAGAGTTTCCGTCAGGGACAGCTGCATAATGCGATTATGAAAGGTATACAATACCCTAATTTACAGTTTAAAAGATTAGTTTGTGGGGAGGATGGATCATTTAATATAAAAAATCAAAGACAAAACGGGGAAGGGGAAAGCTGTGAAATGTGATAATCTGCAATTGTTTTGGAAATAAAATAATAAACTGTACTAAAAATGTCGCGGGGGCCAGAAGAACCAGAGTTTACATTAGCGCCTTGTGAAGGTGTATAACTTAGATTAAAAGAATTGCAGACGTTGCAGACTATTGAACAAAAACGGTTGAGATATGAGATAGGCACTTTGTTATGGGTTTGAGTACACTAAGATGGTGATATAAACGCAAATGAGGTTTGGCGACAGCAAAAAGTTTCAAATAGAACAACTGCGCAATTAGAGGCAAATAATGTTGCCAGTATGAATATAATATAGTCGAAAACCTGACCTCTAATGTCATTAGAACCATATTTAGAATGGGAAATAAAATTTGACTTTCTAGCCCATATTACATATTTTAGCGTCAAAAAAGTTTCAGAAATGATTCAAACTCTGGCCCTTGACATGTAAGTCTTATGCCGGACGACAATAGTCGAAAGAAATTGAAATAACGCCGTATGGAAAAAAGCAGTACATCCTCCACAGAAAAGAAACAGTTGTAAAAAAAGCTTCTCACAAAATTACAGTTCTTTCCAAGCAGAAAATTAGGAGACACGTTCACAATGATATTTGAAATTTCTGTCTTTAAAGATGCGGAGAGGGATGGGGTTGTGGGCGTTAGTGACGACCTTATAAAAGGAATTAATATTAGCTGGACAAAACTTAGACGTTAAACGCCTTAACGTTGTTGTCGTCGTTCTCACAATGGTGAGGATATTAAGATCATAACAACAAGCAACAAAATCACTGTTGACTTAAATAGAAACAATCTTACAGAACTAAATTGGATTAATCTTACACATTTAGGTCTTGTAGGGTTTTATTATACTGAACAGGTTTTGACAGAAAGTATGATAAAAATAATAACTGGATTAGATTAAATTCTTCTATAAAACCATGGAGCATTTAAACTTTATGACAAAAACTCCTCATTGCTCGTTGATTTGTGGGCAGACTGGTTGTGGAAAAACAATATTTGTCCTAGACCTATTACAAACAGTTTATCGCTATAATTTTAATCATATTGTGGTTTTCTCTCCAACACTTAAATGGAACAAAGCATATCATGATAGAAGGTTTATATGGACAGATGATAACATATATTTAGTTGATCCTAGCAATAAACTGAGTGAATGTCTAGAACGCTTTTTTTATATTGTTTGAGGGAACGCAGACGCTATTTTATTATAGATGACTGTTCAGCAGAAAAAGACATAGTTAAAAAGAGAAACACTTTATCAAAACTTGCTTTCAGTGGAAGACATGCCAGGATAAGTGTGTGGATTTTATGCCAGAAATATAACTCGGTTTTAAAAGACTTAGAGAACAGTTAAAGACTGTAGTTTTATTTCACATGAAAGACAAAGACTCATTTGAAGAATGTTTGCGTGAAAATGATGTTATTGAAAACGATCAGGAAAAACACAGGATTAAGCAAAAATTAAAATCTGAAAAGTTTAGTAAATTAGTATTGAAAACGGATAACCCTACACAGTATGTTTGTTTGTAGATAATCGTTATTTTTGGTTATTGAAGTCTTGCTTGTTAGAGAACGTATAAAATGCCAATCCTGGGGCACTTTCGCCCAAAAACTTGGTGGAGGAGCAAGTGGCCCAGAACAGACATTTCCCTGTTCTCTCCACTCTGTCCCCTTTCACGAGCATGCCGTCATGGATGCTCAGTTCTCCTCTTATTACATAGTAGTCACGGGCTGCTAGTATCACATCTTCCTTGTGTTCTGGCCAGCCGTTGATCGTATAGTTAGTAGCAGCTTTGATGCAGACATCAGACTCAGACTCCTTTCTGATTTTGTTGAATCCAGCATCGCTGATTGCCCACGACGACTGGACTGAGTCGATGTGTGTCTCAACATCGTTTTGCTGTGATGTTGAGGTGTCGGCGGCCAGAGGACTTCTCGACAAGGCGTCGGCCACCAGCATTTCTTTTCCCGGCACATGCGTGGCCTTGAAGTTGAAACCGCATGAGCCGGATCAGGAGACGCTGGCACCCTTAGGGGAGTCTCAGAAAGGTCCTTGTTATTAAACAAAGGGACAAGGGGCTTGTAGTCGGTGACGACTTGAAGTGCCCCAGGCCGACGAGGTAGCGATCAAACTTCTCACAAGCCCATGTTGTTGCTAAGCACTCTTTTTCTATTTGGGCATACCGTCGCTCGGCCTTCTGCAGCGTGCGGGATGCGAATGCCACAGGCCGCACGATGTCATCGTGCTCTTGGAGGAGCACGGCACCAAGTCCGAAGCTGCTGGCGTCGGCACTGACGATGGTTGGCTTCTCTGGGTCGTAGAACGCCAACGTCTGGGCGGAAGTTAGTGTCTCCTTGACCTTGCTGAGAGCACTGGCCTGCTGTGGTCCCCAGACCCACGCACGATCCTTCTCTAGCAATTCCGTCATTGGCTGGATCATTGAGGAAAGGTTAGGCAGATGGCGTCCAAGAAAATTTATCATACCCAACAGACGACGGAGGTCTGCCACGTTCTCCGGGTTGGGCATATTGATAATGGCTTCTACCTTCCCTTTACTTGGCTTGACGCCTTGGCCATTGATAGTGAAGCCAAGAAAGTCGATTTCTCTCTTGCGGAGTGAACACTTATCTCGTTTGAGCTTAACTCCAGCTTCATGAAGGGTAATCAGCGCAGCATTCAAGTGTTCTTCATGAGCCCTTTCGTCCTCGCTGAAGACAAGAATATCATCAAAGAAGCAGATGACATTCTGTTGGTCTGCCAGAATGTTTTCCATCGTTCTTTGGAAGATTTCCGGGGCGGAAGTGATACCCTGAGGTAATCTGTGGTAGAAATATCGACCACAGGGTGTGATGAAAGTGGTTAGTTTTGCTGTGCTGTCGTCTAGAGGTATTTGGAAGAACCCAGACGTCGCATCCAGCTTGCTGAATATTTTGGCTCCTTTCAAGCGGTGTATCACATCTTCCACTGAGGGTAGCATGTAGCGCTCCCTCTTCACTGCAGCATTTAATTTCTTGAAGTCAGTGCAGATCCTAATTTCACCATTTTTCTTGACAACTGGCACCATTGGTGCACACCAGTCTGTCGGTTCATCCACCCTTTCAATTACACCAAGTTTTTCAAGCTTCCCTAGTTCTTGTTTGACTTTGGGTAGAAGGGGTATAGGGACTCTACGTGCCGTCGCAACGCTATATGGTTCAGAGTCTTCTTTTATTTGTATTTTGACTGGAGGGCACTTTATTGGGTTTCCGTCTAGCTCACCAAACCCGATAGAGTCAACTCTTTTCACTAAACCCATCCTGCATGCTGCTTCTCTACTCAAGAGATTCTGCTGGTTTTGAGTTCACTACGTACACGGGGATAGGAAAAGTTTGTTCTTGTATTTTGCTTCTATCAGAATCTTCCCCTTACAGTCTATGGTTCCCCCAGGGCTGCGGAGGATTGTCTTTGTGGGCTGTATTGGGGGTTGAGTTTCAGTTCATCGTAGGTGTCATGTGACATGATAGAGACATCAGCCCCAGTGTCTATTTTGAAGGTGGCAGTACTGCTGCCAAGGGACAAGTCAACAGTCCAAGGGAGATCACCATTGGTAATAGAGCAGAGGTAGTACTCATCTTCCCTCTCCATCCTCCACCCACGGCTCGCGGCGCTGGTCAAGAATTTCATTCACAGACTTGCTGCCCTTACAGGTCTGAGAGCGCGCGAAGTGGTTTTTGCTTGCCACAGGCTTTGCAGTCCTTTCCGTAGGCAGGGCAACGCCGTCTGGCGTGAGAGCCTGCACAAAACCTGCAGTTGTGGATCAGGCCTCCCCGTTCGTTGCTGTTCCTCTGGTATCCGGCGCTGGCGGCGCTGGCGCCCTTCTCCCTTCTGGGACCACGCGGTGCGGTATGGCCTCGCCCCCTGCTGGGTTTCTCGCCGCGAGACCGGTGATGGGGTCGGCTAACTGCAGACACTTCCCTCTCACTCGCTCTTTGTGTTTTTAGCTGCAATTTGATCAATTCACTGTGCCTGGCTGTTTGCACTGCCCCTTGCAGGGTAAGTTCACTCTCCATTTGAAGCTTCTCTGAAAGTTCTTGGTCACACACTCCAAGCACAAGTCTGTCCCTGATAGTAGCCTCTCTATTCTCGAATTCTGCTAATTCCGACAGTTCATAGAGAGCACGCACATATTCCTCAATGCTTTCCCCAACCTGCTGGCACCGTCTGTGAAACATTGCACGTTCATGAATGACATTCCTTTTAGGCGCGAAATAGTCCGTGAAACACTGTTCCACAGTTGTATAGTCTTTCTGCTGGTCGGCCGTCAACCTTGTACCGTTAATTAAGAGTTGATTGAAGATCTTGTCTGCCTCTAGGCCCATACAGTACACCAGGCTGGCCACTTGGACTTCACCAGATTTCTTGTGTAGCTCTGACACTAACCGGTAACGGGGGAAATAGTCTCTCTCCACGCCGGCCACCGGGATGGCTCCCGAAAGTTGAAGTTTTTTTGCGGTTTAAAAGACATTTTTAACACTTAAACTGTCACTTCACAGGAGAAATCAGTTCTTTACTTCTGACACCATGTTTTGTCAGGACGCACAATACATACAACACTTTGTATGTCAGGATAGACGAAGGAGAAATATCCCTCAAGCAGGCACACCACAGGACACACGTCTTACAGTGGGGAGAGCTCTGGCAGAAGTGGCGCCAGTTTATTCTGCACAATGGTCGTTTCCCGGATGCTCAGGATGTGAGTCATGCATGCATATTCATAGTGGGTAAAACCATTGGCACAAACAAACAAATTAAGTCAGTATAGGAATAAGTGTTCTCACAAAAAGGACGAAGATCTTGCTGTAGGTGATCTAGATAAATCAGAAAACACTTAAGGA
>JAFLJL010013645.1:0-32500 GCA_018398815.1 Conus ventricosus | reverse complement strand
GCATGATGGCTATGGGGGCGGTGAACTGTCACAGGTTCACCATGTCTTGGGCATGGCATGATGGCTATGGGGGCGGTGAACTGTCACAGGTTCACCGTGTCTTGGGCATGGCATGATGGCTATGGGGGCGGTGAACTGTCACAGGTTCACCATGTCTTGGGCATGGCATGATGGCTATGGGGCGGTGAACTGTCACAGGTTCACCATGTCTTGGGCATGGCATGCTGGCTATGGGGGCGGTGAACTGTCACAGGTTCAGCGTGTCTTGGGCATGGCATGATGGCTATGGGGTCTGTGAACTGTCACAGGTTCACCATGTCTTGGGCATGGCATGATGGCTATGGGGGCAGTGAACTGTCACAGGTTCACCGTGTCTTGGTCATGGCATGATGGCTATGGGGGCGGTGAACTGTCACAGGTTCAGCGTGTCTTGGGCATGGCATGCTGGCTATGGGGGCGGTGAACTGTCACAGGTTCACCATGTCTTGGGCATGGCATGCTGGCTATGGGGGCGGTGAACTGTCACAGGTTCACCATGTCTTGGGCATGGCATGCTGGCTATGGGGGCGGTGAACTGTCACAGGTTCACCATGTCTTGGGCATGGCATGCTGGCTATGGGGGCGGTGAACTGTCACAGGTTCACCATGTCTTGGGTATGGCATGATGGCTATGGGGGCGGTGAACTGTCATAGGTTCACCATGTCTTGGGCATGGCATGCTGGCTATGGGGGCGGTGAACTGTCACAGGTTCACTGTGTCTTTGGCATGGCATGCTGGCTATGGGGGCGGTGAACTGTCACAGGTTCACTGTGTCTTGGGCATGGCATGATGGCTATGGTGGCGGTGAACTGTCACAGGTTCGCCATGTCTTGGGCATGGCATGATGGCTATGGGGGCGGTGAACTGTCACAGGTTCACCATGTCTTGGGCATGGCATGATGGCCCTCCTTCACCTAAGAGTAAGACCTTCCCTGAATTGAATCAGTTATCTGTTTATGGCTGTGTGGACAGAGAAAATTTTGAAGCCAAAAACATTGCACCCCACAAGTGTTTGAACTCATGGTCACAACATCCAGCTAAGACAAAAGCTATCCACATTTGACTGAAGGTTCCACTAATTAAGTACTTTACAAATTACTACAGCATGAATAGATTTAGATGTACTAGAGCACTCATCTTTGGAATTATAGTTTCATGTTCATTGTTGCTTGGGAGAAACTAAAGGCAATATGTTAACTTCCAAGGAAAATTTGTTTAAAATACAGTTACTTTATAGTTTTCTCTTCGTCACTCAGTCATGTAAACTGCTCAGTTATTTCAAATGGGTTGGAATAGCTTTACTACTGTGTTTATTTACTTACATTTGACATACATATATGGCCATGCAGCTGACATATTATAAAGTTCAGTGACAATCTGAGATTAAAATGAGCTTTGTTCTCTGATTTAATGAACCACATATGTGTGACTCCTACTGGAGAATGACACCTGACAGTCACGCACAGAACAGACACATGCCCCAAATGCAGAGCTCTGGGTATAAAAATATCATTCATATAGAGGAACAATGGTTTGCATGAGTGCATACTAGATCATCTTCACACTATTTGTGTATTGGTCTTCACTGGTTTGCTTTTCTGAATGCAAATTGTTAATGTTTGATGAAATCTTACATTTTTGTGCCTGGTTCTTGTTTTCAATAACTCAGTATGAGAAAAAATAAATAAATAAAAGAAAAAAAAAGAAAACAGCCTTTTGTGCCTGGAACATGTTCATCAGGTTGACGCTGGCCACTCTACAAGTGGAGCAAGTGTCTTTGCAGTGTATTTTGATTGATATCAAATGAAAAAGAATATGATAGTAGATAAGATAAGATAATGTTGCTTATAGCCCAGCCGACCGCAAAGGGCCACATCAGGGCTGTGAATATGATAGTGAGTTTAGTTTAGCAGAAACATTTTGTGAAGACAGACTCTTGTGAGTAAAGTCATATAGTTGTTGACTGCAACCTTTTTAATATTTTTCTTTGCATGTTCAGACACTTTCAAATTTTTCCAAGTGTGAATATTTTCTTTTCAATTAGGTGTCATACAGGGCTTCCCTTTTCGTGTGTGTGTGTGTGTGTGTGTGTGTGTGTGTATGTGTGTGTGTGTGTGTGTGTGTGTGTGTGTGTGTGTGTGTGTGTGTGTGCGTGCGTGCACGCACGCACGCCACATGCATGAAATGAACTGCCAGTTATACATTTTGAAATATACTTGAGACTGAGAAACAGTAAACAATGTGTTTGCAGATACGCACATCTACACAATACATCAATGCAATGTGTGTCTGTATTTACACTAATATGAGAGCTTTTAACCTGACCTATGTTGTGAAAGTTATATTTGAAATGCATCCTTTACAGGACACTGTAAGTATAACAGACTTCATTTTGTTGTACATTTTTCTTTGTGTGCTTCATTGATATTGCATAATGATGTCATTTCAAAGGAAATCACTTTTACCCATACGCACATGCATGCACACACGTTTTCAATTGCACACACACTTACACACACACACACACACACACACACACACACACACACACACACACACACACACACACACACACACTCTCTCTCTCTCTCTCTCTCTCTCTCTCTCTCTCTCTCTCTCTCTCTCTCTCTCTGTCTGTGTCTCTGTCTCTCACACACAACCACACACACACACACACACACACACACACACACACACACACACACACACACACACACACACACACTCACTCACTCACTCACTCACACACGCTCTAACAGAAAATGAGGAAATGCAGGCAAAGCAGTCACTTTTAAGTTGAGGAAAGGATATCTGTTCATGCTTTGTCATCAGACAATGAATGTCAGCGTCACCAGATCACCTTCTGCCATGGCGTCATGTTAAACAAAAGTACAGTGTGAGGAATGCTTCAGAACATGATGCTGGCTGAAAGAATTTGCTTAGCTCAAGAAAGAAAAGAGTAACAAATAGGTAACTTTGTTATATAACACGTCTGCTCACAGTTATGTGTCATCTTGATCACTGGGGAAAGCACTTGGCAGCTTGAGGCTAAGTCACTAAGTGTTCCTGGGCATTCTTTTGTCAGGTTGTAGCGATCGTTGAAAGTTTCCTTTCCGATTTTAGGGTTGTTGGCCCTGTTAGTGAGCACACACACACACACACACACACACACACACACACACACACACACACACACACACACACACACACAAACTCGCATGCACGCACACACGCACACAGGCACACACACATACATACTAACAGAGAGAGAGAGAGAGAGAGAGAGAGAGCAAAGCTCAAAAGAACAAGTTGGCATTGCAGAATCCCAAATTTTTGGCGAGCACACCTCACCTTTCTCAGGGGATTTTTATTGGTCTTAAGCTCACACAGGTATTACAAATCATTCTGACAATCACTCAGTATATATTATAAGCACATAAGTAACAGATAAGCACATAAGTAACAGATTTTCAACAGATGTTTTCTCTTCTTTGCAGGAGTGCACACAAGTTTTCCTGAGGCCTGTGTCTGTGATCTGACCTGAGTAACAGAAGGGGGTGGATCACTCATTCACTGACTGTCTTCACAATGATATCCTTCTGGAATGTTTTCCTGTGCGGAGTTTTGCTCTGCTCACCTGCCTCGGCTGCTGTAGTCTCCGCAGATGAAGAAAATCAAAACACTGTCTCAGTCACTGATGTGTACGCATCGGTGGAAACCACTACCACCAACACCACCGACAACAGTACAACGACCTATCCAACATACGTTGGTTTCATCACAGCTGGTGTGGCTGTCGTTTTCTATGGGAGCAATTTTGTCCCGGTGAAAAAGTTTGAAACTGGTGATGGTAAGTGTCAGTTGAATTTCATTAAGTACCTGTCAGGTGCTCAGTGCGTAAAGCAAAAAAGACAACAGAAAAAACAAGAAGTTTTAATTGGTGATGTATTACATCTCTGAAATGGATACATCATATTGTGTGTGTGTGTGTGTGTGTGTGTGTGTGTGTGTGTGTGTGTGTGTGTGACTTTTTTTGTTTTTCAATGTAAAATTGTTATTTGTCTGAATGTTAGTGCTTTTTTTGTGTTTTTGTTGTTGTTGTTGTTTAAAGCAGTTTAACCAAAAACAGCTTCAGAATTATATGTGGCCAGTCAATTCATTATGAATGCTTTTTCTCACAGCAGCAATGAACTTTGAACTATATGATGATGGGTACCAAGCACATGGTGTGTGTGTGTGTGTGGTGTGTGTGTGTGTGTGTGTGTGTGTGTGTGTCTGTGTGTGTGTGTTCGAACCTGGCTTGACTTACCATGGATTTCTGTGTTAGATGTGAGGTTTCTAATGGATTCATCTTCTGTCATGCATCAAATCTCAGGAACAATACTTCCATTTGTCACTTTTTTTCTTTGAGAAGGCAGGGGGTGTCTGTGTGGTGTGTGGTGTACGTTTCAGTTTTTGTTCTGAATGAACATATAAGTTGTAATGATACGGCAGCATCATGACTGTGGTATAATAAGATCCAGTATTTTTTTCTACATAAAGTTTGCTCTGTGTGCTCTGTGCTGTCATGTCTGCTAGGCGATTTGGTGGCATGAGCAGCATTCCTTTAAAGTTATGTTTTCTTGTGGGAGCCAGAGTTACCCTACTTGTTTATTGTTTACATTTGAAAGGTTAAGTTCACAGGAATTTGGATCTAGTTTGTGCCATGACTTGCTGGTTGGTAGACTGATCAGCATGATAGGGTGTTGCCATTCAAACATAGTTCTGTCTGAATTGAACAACACCTGTGTCATCCAGCCAACTGAAGATTTAAGTCCGGTTGATTTTGCATTATAAGGGTCAGGATATGGGTAGGTGGTGGGTGCAGGGGGGGGGGGGGGGGGGGGGGGGGGGGGGGGGGGGGGGGGGGTAGGGGGGGAGGGGAGGAGGGGATGATGGAGTTGTGGGGTAATCAGTCTGTATTTGAACTCTACATCTGCTCATCAAAAAAAAAAGAAACATTTGTGTGCGTGCGTGCGTGCATGCATGCATGTGTGCGTGCATGTGTGTGGGTGTGCATGCATGTGCGTGCGCGTGTGCGCATGCGTGCGTGCATGTGTGTGTGTGTGTGTGTTGTGTGTGTGTGTGTGTGTGTGTGTGTGTGTGTGTGTGTGTGTGCATGTTGTGTGTGTGTGTGTGTTTGTGTGTGTGTGTGTGTTTGTGTGTGTGTGTGTGTGTGTTTACACTATGTGGTGGTTGTGTTCTGCATTCACACTTTGTGGTGGTTGTGTTCTGCATTCACACTGTATAGTGGTTGTGTTCTACATTCACACTTTGTGGTGGTTGTGTTCTGCATTCACACTATGTGGTGGTTGTGTTCTGCATTCACACTATGTGGTTGTGTTCTGCATTCACACTATGTGGTTGTCTTCTGCATTCACACTATGTGGTGGTTGTGTTCTGCATTCACACTTTGTGGTGGTTGTGTTCTGCATTCACACTATGTGGTTGTGTTCTGCATTCACACTATGTGGTTGTGTTCTGCATTCACACTATGTGGTTGTGTTATGCATTCGCACTATGTGGTGGTTGTGTTCTGCATTCACACTATGTGGTTGTGTTCTGCATTCACACTATGTGGTTGTGTTCTGCATTCACACTATGTGGTGGTTATGTTCTGCATTCACACTTTGTGGTGGTTGTGTTCTGCATTCACACTATGTGGTTGATGTGTTCTGCATTCACACTATGTGGTTGATGTGTTCTGCATTCACACTATGTGGTGGTTGTGTTCTGCATTCACACTTTGTGGTGGTTGTGTTCTGCATTCACACTATGTGGTTGATGTGTTCTGCATTCACACTATGTGGTTGATGTGTTCTGCATTCACACTATGTGGTTGATGTGTTCTGCATTCACACTATGTGGTTGATGTGTTCTGCATTCACACTATGTGGTGGTGGTGTTCTGCAGGCATGTTCTTCCAGTGGATGCTGTGCACAGGGATCTGGTTGTCGGGGCTGGTGGTGCAGATCGTGAGGCAGTCCACCTTCTACCCCTACGTCATGGTGGGCGGGGTCATCTGGGCTACAGGTCAGTTGGCTTTGTTATGGACTCCCACTCCTTTGGTCTGGCTCAAGGTCTGACCAGCGCGTTGGGCTGATGTGTAGGTCAGACATCTGCTAAGTCGTAGGCACGAGACCCTCTTCTTAAATTCTCTCATCACCGTCATGAATTCTTTTATCCATCAGCTTTAAATCATGGGTGTGTGGTCTCAAAAATTAGTGGATGTGGTGAAGCGCATAATTATGGACCAGGGTTGTACATCCTTAGCAGTATCTATAGGACAAATGTCCTGGACCACCCTGAAGTAATAGGACATTTGTCCTCTTCATAACAAAATCAATCGGACATTTTGAACGCAAGCCAGATTGAATGTATATTAAGTTTTATGCACACAAAAATGGTATTACAAAAGCTGACTATATTCCTAGAGTGGGAAGCCATGTTTGGTAAACATACTATTACTAGTCCACACACACACACAGTCACACACACAGAGGCAGTGTCTTTCCTAAATCACTATTCATTGCTAATGCTAGTATTCAAGTACAATATTGATTCATTTGGAGTCGTCTTTTTGGTTGAAGAGCATTCTTTTCCTTTTCTCTCCCCACTTTTCTGTCACCCTGAACACCCATTCTGATTCCCCCTTGACATCACTTGGTCCTTCCATTTGCACCCTCATCAGCATGGCCTGGTTTTCTGCTGTCAGTCTGTTCCTTTGACTTGTCAAAATCAAATTCTGAGTGCTGAACCCTCTTTCTACATCAGCTGTATGGACGGGCAGGGTGATGGCAAGCTGGGCCAGTTTCTTGAGGTTGGTGAACTCCAGCTGGTGGTAGCGGCAATGAGCTGCCAGAGTGTCAAGGTGCTGTCCCTGGGGTACATCTGCTCCTTGACCGTTTTCTTGAGATTCCTTTCCAGTCTCTGCTTCAGCAACATGTGCCTACATGGCCTACAACACGTAACAAGTACAAGGCTTATCGCTCTTTAGACGCTTTACGCTAAAAATAACCCTGACACAAGCTGGCTGCCAGCTCTCAGCTGCGAGCCGTGTACCTCGCTAGCTCAGCCTCTGCGAGTCAGGGAGGCAGAGTTGCAAGCCAACGAGCTAAAAATAGACCGCCACGGCTTGCCACTAAGCTTAGTGCCAGTGGCCTAGTGATTCACTGGGCAGTGGGCTTACACTAAAGTTACAGACTGGAGTTCTGTACGACGGTCAGACTCAAATAATTATGCGGGCTTGATATAAACGGCCGGTGCCATGTCCGTGAGCATCGGAAAGCTATCGGACAGTGATCGCGTTTTCGGCAAAGTAATGGGACATTTGTCCTCTTCACTGCCAGTTATATCGGACATTTTGCATGTGCAATCGGTCTATGTCCGATGTCCGACGTGGATGTACAACCCTGATGGACTAGTCCCCACACAGTGACGCCTTTATGATGAAACTGAAACTGATTTGACTTAAACAAAAATCACACCTGTGCTCTGAACACTGTATTTTCTGTGCCAATGGATGATACTTTACTGAAATCACACCTAATGAAAACAGTGTGGACGGCATTCTCATCACACCTAATGAAAACAGTGTGGACGGCATTCTCATCACACCTAATGAAAACAGTGTGGACGGCATTCTCAGCAGCATGAAAATCAGTCTCCTTTTTTGTTTGTTTGTTTCTTTTAAAAAAAAAAAAAGACTTGCCATCGCAAATGAGATCAGTAAGGAACAAAAAAGAAAACAAGATTTTCAACTCAGATTTAAAAAATGTCATTCATTAGCAGCAATCTTAATCTTGCTGAAAACATCATCAGTTCAATTGAAATATATTTTGCGTCTGATTTGCGGGTGCAGCTTAAAAGCAAAAAGTTATGAATATGAAAAATATAGTCATTTTAGCACTCTGTTAAAACACTCCCAATCCAAGCACACAAAAAAACACACACATTATTATCTGATGGGAAGATTTCGTCTTTCAACCAATAAACAGTTGAGATCAATACAAAACACATCAGTTTTCAAAAAGAAAAAGAAAGAAAAGCTCTGATAGCTAATTTTTTTGTGCAAAGGCTTAGTACATGCAGGGTTCAAACTTCTTAGAGAATGAGTAGATTTCAGCAAAATGTGAAAGTGAGAAGCTATGAAAGGTAATTTTTTGGGAAAAAAAAGCAGGGAGAAGAGAAGTGGGCTGGTTTAATTTTTGATATGTTAGTGGATGACACATATAATGAAATCTCTTGTGAGCTTCTGCATGAAAGTGGGTTTTTTATCATTTTGTCTTCTCATATGAAGGCAAAAATACCACACTCTGTCATGCATGTCTAGACACTGCCAAAACGGAAATGAAAGAGATTGACAAAAGCTGTATGAACAAATGGTGCTGGTTGTAGTTGGACCAAAAAATTGGCTGATGCTCCTTTTGATATTCAGAATTGTATGAAATGCATCATTTTGAAAGCAGGTTTCAACTTTTTTCCCAGAGGGAGGGGAAGTTTGCATGTTGGACCTTCTTCGAAATGCATGGATTGTGTAAGAACTGTGTGTTCACCTTAGTGTCAGTTGTGATTGGTCTTACCATAACTCATTAAGCATTTGAAGGCTTGGTAATGATTGACTGCCGCTTCTGTATGTTGTTCTTGGTCTTAACCTGGATTTGTGTCAAGCGTTTCAAATGAAATGTCAGTGTCTGCATTACACACAGTCGTGTTGTGATGACATGTATCGTGGCTGTGTGTTCCAGGCAACATATGTGTGGTGCCCATCATCAAGACGATTGGCATGGGCCTTGGGCTGTGTATCTGGGGCATGTTCAATCTTCTGGGGGGATGGTCCAGCGGCAGGTGAGAACACCACCTCTCTGCTATCAGTTTGTACTGCTTTCTCTTTTCATCATTTTCAGTTCACATCAATTGTTAGGTCACAATAATCATCCTTTCACTTTTCAGGCTGTGTAAAAAAAAATCATGCCTGTCTTTTGGCGTCGAAATGTAGTTTCATCCTATACGAAAGTGTTCCAAACGCACACGTTCGTAACTGGAAAATACCACTGATGCTTTTAATGCTAAATCTATGTCACTTATGTCAAGGTTTGGGAAAATGAACTAAACAAATCAGTCAATTAGTCTCTCTCTCTATCTTTTTCTTCCTGTCACACACACATGCACACATGTACATGTGCGTGCGCATGTGCACACAGACAAACACACACACATACACACACACACACACACACACACACACACACACACACACACACACACACACACACACACACACACACACACACATTCTCACACACACACATGTTGATATGCACACATGAACACACACACACATGCACACACACACACGCACGCACGCACGCACGCACGCACGCACGCACGCACACACACACACACACACACACACTCACTCACTCACTCACTCACTCACTCACTCACTCACTCACTCACACACACACACACACACACACACACACACACACACACACACACACACACACACACACACACACACACACACACACACACACACACACAGAAACACACATACATGCGTATACAGACACACACAAACACACACACACACACACACACACACACACACACACACACACACACACACACACACACACACACACACTCCCACAAACTCTGACACTGATACTGGATTTTCCAGGTTTGGCTTGTTTGGAATCCAACCTGAAATACCCAAGCATGAAGCACTGAACTATATTGGTGTCTGTTTGGCTGTGGCAAGGTGAGTTCTTTCAGTTTAGCAGTATTTCACCAGGATTTGTTTTTCCATGTTTTTGGTACGTGATGAACAAAACCTTTGTGTTATGGAGCAATAGTCTTTTGCATGATTAGCGTTGTTTGTTTCGTTATAATTTTCACCACATGTCTTTAGTAGTAAATTTTTAGCTTTTTTGTTTTTTTTACTTTTCTTTTTCATGTAGTCAGCAGACAAATGCAGCTTTTAAGAATGTTATTTTCATAAATAGGTTGATTTTGTGAAAAAGATCACTCTTGAGTATATGTATTAGGGGCTCGATTGAGCTCTTCTGTCCCTGATTAGAAAAAAATAGAAAAAAAGAAGAAATTTGGGCATCCTGACAGACAGGTAAAGTGTGAATTACGACAAGTAGGAATAAGGCTTTCATTTGGACAGGTAATATGGAACCAAAACATGGAGGAATCCAAAACCAGCATCAACACTTGTTTTAGAGAAATCCCTCACATCGGCTGGATAAACACCATTGGCAACATAGGACTACGGACCCAGACGCAGCTATGGTCAGTAGAAAATCAAACTTGAAGAAGATTGGGGGTGAATTAGGCATACGTCATGAAAACCTGCAGCAAGTATCACCAGACAAGCTCTGACCTGGAACCCCCTAAGGCAAGAGAGAAAGAGGCCTGCCATGGAAACAAGATCTGCAGGCTGATATCAGATGGGTGGGCAAACCTTGAATCAGCTTGAAGTGAAGGCCCCAGAACGCGGACTCCTGCGATCGCAAGCTCTAGTTGGCAGCATGAATCTTAGCAAGGATGACAGGCCCAAGTCTGTAATTAAGTTGGATAGGAAATCGTACCTCAAAACTATCTTTTGTTAGGAAATTCCTTTTTTATTTCAGCAAAAATGTGGCTTGTTACTCTGTTGCCTGTGTCTGACTCTGAGCTGGGATGACAGACCTAAGTCTGTAATTAAGTTGGACAGGAAAAGGGTACCTAAAGATATCTTTTGCAGGAAAATTCCTTTTTTTGTTGTTGCAGAAAATATGGTTTGTTGCTCTGTTCCAGCTCTGTCATTTATGTGTTTGTAAAGAACGACATCAGCGCTCCTCCCGTAGAGATGCAGATTCAGGTGGATGATAGTCAGGAGCCACTGCTTGGCCAGAGAGTAAGTGACTGTGCAACTCCAGGTCGTTGCTCTGTTTCAGTGTGTGTCGGTTTTTGTCAGGTGAGGAAATGAGAAGCAGACCTGTGCACTTTACGATTTTTGCGTATAATCTCATGAAATTTAATACAGCTATACGATTGTACGTTTCAAAACCAAATTGTATGAAATTTGATGAACGAGCTTACAAAAATGCGCTGAACACGTAATCCGCCGAGTCCAAGAGTCTGGTCCAACTTTTAAAAGTTCCGATGGCGCATGCGTACTTCCTGCCTCTATGAATGCATCAACATTGCTTCTCACTCAGCTTCAACTTGCGCGCATGAAACAGACAACGAAAATTCAGATTCATTGGTAGAAGCTGTGATCCAAAAGAAATATGAACAGAAGTACAAACCAGCGTATCATACTATTTTCAAGTTCATTACTGCGTCAAAGAAGGGCGATACGTTCGCACACAGCACCACGTGTAACTGTCAAATCGCGATTGCTACAGTGGTCGTTTTGACATTCAGCGGCACATCGGTAGCAAAAGCCACAAGGGAAACAGTGATTCTGGAAAACGATAGGCAATGAACATTCAAAGCTTTTTGTGAAGTCGAGTTCTGCAGGCACTTCTGATGAGAGACTGGAACATCAGACTACTCGCGGAGAGGGGCAAAAAGCTCCAAAATCCCCCCCTCCCACCCCCGGCCCCAAAGGAGCACACTGTCCAGTGAAATTCTTGAAAGTCTTCTCATCCTGAAGAAGGCTGACTGTTCTTTAATAGATGCAGTTTCATGGCCTTTCAGCTGACAATTTAAAGGACAGCGTTCGTAGGGTCCTTTGAATCCTTATAAATGGGATTTTTTGTCAAAAGGCCTTTTAAGTCCTTTGATTCAGCAAGTTGGTCCCTTTAACTCACGAGGGGGTCCTTTTAATTTTTGAAAGGTACTGTTAAGTCCTGTTTTTTCAAGAGAAGGAGGCTTGAAAATGGAACCGATACATCTTCCACAACCCAAACCGTACTTTTGCAAGTTGCAAAGAGTTGACAGATGCCGACGCGATCATCTGAAACGCGGTAGGCAGGCCTATAACGCTAGGCCTATCAGTGGGCTTTCTGTTTAGTAAGCTTAGCTAGCAGACGACGCAAAGCTGCGGGCAGTGGCTTGTGTCTTCTGCTGGTGCGTTGCTGCAATCCAGCTTTTTTGACCTCACGGGTTCCACAGTGCAGACGCAGTGCTAATGTTCGCGGCATATAGCTGACTTAACATTTTCGCTCATGCTATCTATGTTAAAATGTTCCCTTTATAGAAATTCATTTGAAGAGTGGGGCAATAATGATGAAAATATTATTACCCAAATAAATATAGGTACATAACATGACGGATTGCGAACATAACAAACAGCTTGGGGGAACAGCTATATGCTGAGTTCTTGAGTAACATTCACAGGATAGATTCCTTTTCCCCCCCCCCCCCCCCCCCCTTGTCTACCCCCCCCCCCCCCCCCCCCCCCCCCCTTCCTCCATGTTGGCAAAGGTCCTTTTAAACTGATTTGAGGTCCTTTTAAAGTCCTTTAAAGGTCTTTTTTGGCCTCATGCCCATCACCTGGGAACCCTGAAGGAGCTGGAATCACCAAAGTCTGAAATAAAGTTCACATCATAATTGTTATGCTCTTCAGAAAGACTGGTTAGCTTATCAACAGTGAAAAAGTGCCCATAGTAGCATATGAAAGAAATAGATTGCTTCAAGATTTTTTTTCCAGTTATGTCCATCAGTACAGTAAAAAGTGAAGAGAGAGTTATTTTAAAGTGTTATAAAAGAAAATTCACATCAGTTAATGTTCTTGTTAATTTCCTGAGCAAAGGCTTTTTGCCCATTAGAGGATACTGGCAAGGAACTTGGATTAGTTTGACAATCATTGATTGTTAAAGAAGCCAATTTAATGCATTTCATGAAAATACATCTTTTATAGTAATAAATTTTCAGTGTTTCTAATGTCTGGAATGCATTCAGTATTGTTTCCTACGCAGCTACTTTGCGCTGCAAAAGCTTACACATTTTACACACAATTGTACACATTTTTGACCCAAACCTACACATAGAATTTCTGAGGGGTAACCAGGTCTGGAGAAGTGTGGCTGCCATTTTGGACTTAACTTTGAATTTGTGCGGTGGAAAAGTTAACGAGTAAAGCCCCGAATGTGATCTTTTTATTCTTAAAAGTGCGGAAAAGTTAACGAGTAAAGCCTGGAATGTGATCTTTTTATTAATTTAAAGTGTCATGATTGTTGCATTGCGTGCATTTGTGACGTTTGTCTACAGCAAAGGAAAGACCGATTTTCTGGTCTTCTGGTTATGGATAAATTGTTGACCTGTTTACCCTCAGCTTTCAGCGTAGCAATTATCTGTCCTTTTGAAGGCCTCTTTCTGCCATGACACTTTCTTACATTTGGCTTAAAGGTCTCCAATATTTGGACTTAGAGATCACCAAAATTACACATTTAAAAGAGCCAGTTCTGTGGTATCACTGAGCTATGAAGAACACAATTGGCTTGTTCAATATGAACTCTCACTGTGGTTTAACAAGTTTGCATTAGCTACCGTAGCTCTACCAGGCAGTTACATTGCTGAATGGCATCCTTCAAAGGGGAATAATCAACTGATTTGGGCAGGTCCAGTGACATTGCAATCCAAGATGTTTATTTCCTGACAGACCAGAAGTCTGTGTTTACTGTAGAGGGAACCATGTTGGCTGCTCGAAGTTGTTGCCTTTCCTCACCCTCTGGCTTTTTGTCGGTTCTGTGCTGTCACAGTATGTGGTCTTGCTGTGATCACTTGATTCATGGAACAGGGTTTTTATTTTCTTTATCACAGTGAAAATAACCAGCTCCATGACAAGTTTTGATGATGTTCTTTAATCCTTTCGCACAACTGTGTGTTGGCTTATGGTCATGCTGTGTATAATCCATATTTTAGAGTAACCTGTATAAATGTCAGGCATGGGAATTGTCAGCGAAAACGCTGATTTCCGCGGCAGTAAAATTTGCTTTCCGCGAAAACGAAATTGCGTCCGCGAAAAAAAAAATCTGGGGTACAAAAAATATAAAGCACCGGTTTTAGCTGTTGCTGAACTAGTCTCGGCTGGCCTAGACCAAGTTATACTAACGCGAGCGTTATCTCGTTCTCTGTTCTCGTTCTCGCGGAAGTTTGGGTATGGACGATTGAGACTATTGCGGAACGCGAGCGTACTGTGTTTGCGTGCTGCGAACGCCTGCCTCAGTTACCCGAATCGCCAGCAACAGCAGCTATTAACTCTCGCGGGCAGCCCAAATTTGTGAATGTCGTGACTTTCTGCGCATGCGCAAACTTTGAACAAGCGAATTTTCAACATGGCGTGCCTTGGTCGTGTGGTAAACTTCGGCGATCCGTTCGAAGACAAGTGCCCAAATAAATGGAAATGGGAGTGGATATTTGTAGTTGTGGAGGTGGATATCGGAGATGTAGTAAAGAAGGAGCGCCTTGGGACGCGCTTTCGCAAGATAAATATCAGTGGAGCTGCACGGTGTATTGTCTGCAACAAAGACGTATCTTACGCCAGTCGTGGTGTTTCAACACTGACTGACCATCTCCGCTCAAAGAAGCATCTGGATAAGTGTGCGTCTCTGTGTGACATTCTTCTCAGTGACAGCAGTAAACAAGCTCAGTGACAGCAATAAAAAAGGGAGCTTTTTGTATGACATTTTTCTGAAAAAACAGGGGGCTGCGATGACATTTTTCCCCTCAGAGAACCCCAGGGGAGTGCTTTCTTCTTCCTTGCGCGTCGGGGACTTTTTGGGAAAGTTTCAGTAAGCGTAAAGGGGGGGAGTGTTGTGTAGTCTTTCAAGAAATCAAAATTCCTGTTTTTCTTCAAATGTTTGCCATTGAAGAACCCTGGGATGTCGTAACCTTTAAGGGAAGTGTGAGGTTAACTTTTCTTTTTTTTTGGGTTTTCTTTTTTGGTTTTGCCCAGTTGTTTTGTTGATGGTGATTTTTGGGTTTTTTTTTGGTTATTGTTGTTTTGTTTTTGGGTTTTTTGATTTGGTTTGTTTTTTGGCCTGTTTCTTTGTATAGCTGGTAACTCTAGTAAAAAAAAAATTTTTGTGGAAATTTTTTGTTTTTTTTTTCAATTTTACTATTTTTTTTTACGTCTTAAAATCCATAAAAATAAGCGATCCCCAGTTTTGCACAATTTTTTAAAAAAAAAAAAAACCGGGGGGGGCAGCCCCCCCCCAAACAAGTTTTTTGTAATTTTCCTGTGTGCTTTTTTTCTTTTAAATTTTTTTTTTGGTTGGGGCCTTTCGCGAACTTGGGAACCCAAACAGCTATCCTTATTATTAAATTCTGTATTTTGAACGGTATTTTTAAGAATCAAAATTTAATGTTTTGTTTCAGATCAAACCCTTTTTTGTCCTTTTAGAAATTGAAGGGAATGAATTCTTTTGTATTGAAGTGGTTTTTTCCAGTTTTTAAATATGTTCTTTTCTAAACTTTTAAATTTCAACAACCGCATTGCTTTTGTATGAAGTAACAGATAAAATGTTGTTTTTGTTAAGGTAAAAAGTGATTTTTCTTTTTTGAATGCCCCTTAAAGTTAGTGTTTTTTGTATAATAAACTGCTGTTTTCTTTTGTTGGTAACAGAAGATATTTTTTTGGTAGAATTTTCTGTTGTTGTTCCCTCCATAAAAAAACAAAATGAGTTTTGAAAAAAATATCTTTTCTTTTTAAATTTGAATGTTTTTATTCCCCTTAGGACATCTATTCCATATTTTAAAAAAAATTTCTTGAAAAATTTTATTTTTTAAAAAAAAAAAAATTAATAATTTAAAATATAAAATTTAAAAAAATAAAAAAAATAAAAAACAAAAAAAAAAAAAACTCTTTATTTTAAAAAATTTTATTTAAAAATTTAAAAAAAATTTTAAAAAAAAAAAAAATTTTTAATAAAAAAAAAAAATTTAAAAACATTATTAAAAAAAATTTATTTTAATTTTTAAAAATTTAAAAAAAATTTCATGTTTTTTAAAATTTTAAACTTTTTTTTAAAAAAAAAAATAAAAAAAAAAAAATTTTCTTAAAAAAAAATTAAAATTAAAAAAAAAAAATAATTTTAAATCACATTTTTTTATTAAAAAATAAAAAAAAATTAAATTAACCCCAATTAAATTAAAAAAAAAAATTTTTTACTTTCATAAAACCTTTTTTTTTTTTTTTTTTTTATTTTTAAATCTTAAAAATATAAAAAGAAAACCCCCCCTTTTTTTTTTCCCCTTTTTTCCCTATAAATAATACCCATTTTTTTAAATAATTTTTTAATTTCTACCTTTATAAAAAAAATTTAATTTTTACTTTTTTAAAACTTTTAAAAAACAAAAAAATTTTTCAAAAAAAAAAAGCGATGGTTGGTTGTGATTCCCTTTTTCCCTTGCTTTTTTTAAAATATTTTTTTTTTATTCTTTATTTTTAAAAAGTTTTGTTCATAAAAATAAAAAGCCTTTTTAGTGGATTGTCCCCCTTATCCCTCCCCTTCCTGTGTCTCAATTTTCTCTCTGATGTCTTGCTATCCCCCCAACATTTTCCCTCCTTCCCTTTCTCCCAACCCCCGCTCACTTCTTGGCCCTCCAACATTTTTCCTCTTTTCCCTTTTCCTTTCTCCCACCCCCCTCTCTCACTTCTTTTGTCCCCCCAACATTTCCTCTCTTCCTTTTCATTTCCCCATGCCCCCTGCTCATTTCTTTGTGTCCCCCAACATTCTTCCCTTTTCCCTTTCTCCCATGCCCCCTGCCCCTTTTTTGTCCCAACTTTCTTCCTCTCTTCCTTTTCCCCATGTCCCTGCTCACTTTTTTGTGTCCCCCCAAATTCTTCCTTCTTCCTTTTTTTCTCCCCATGCCCCCCTGTCCCTTTTTTTGGGTCCCCCCAAACATTTTCCCTTTTCTTTCCCCCTCCCCCCTTCTCACTTCTTGTGCCCCAACATTCTTCCCTCTTCTTTTCCTTCTCTATGTTTCCCTTTCTCATTCTTTGTCCCCCCAACATTTTCCTTTTCCCTTTTTTCCTTCTCCATTCCCTGTCCACTTCTTTGTGTCGTCCAACATTCCCTCTTTTCCTTTTCTTTCCCCCATCTCCCGTCCACTTTTTGTCCCCCCCAAAATTCTCCTCTCTTTTCCTTTTTCCTTTTCCCATCCCCCGTTCACTTTTTTGTCCCCCAACATTTTCCTCTCTTCCTTTTCCTTTCCCCCCAGTCCTGTCTCACTTCTTTGTGCCCCTCCAACATTTTTCCCTCTCTTCCTTTTCATTTCCCCCTGCCCCCGTCTCACTTCTTGTTCCCTCCAACTTTCTTCCTCTTTCCCTTTTTTCCTTTCCCCCAGCCCCCGTCTCACTTCTTTGTGTCCCCCCAAAACATTCTTCCTCTTTTCCCTTTTTTCCTTTCTCCCATCTTCCTGTCCAAATTTTTTTGGTTCCCCCCAACATTCTTCCTCCTTCCTTTTCCTTTCTCCCTCTTCCTGTCTCATTCTTTTGTCCCCCAACTTTCTTCCTCTCTTCCTTTTCTTTCTCCCACCCCCCTGTCTCACTTCTTTGTGTCCCTCCAACTTTCTTCCCCCTTTTTCCTTTCCCCCATCCCCTGTCTCACTTTTTTGTGTCCCCCAAACATTCTTCCTCTTTTTCCCTTTTCCTTTCTCCCATCCCCCCCTGTCTCACTTTTTGTGTCCCTAAAACTTTTCTTCCTTTTTCCTTTTCATTTCTCCCTTGCCCCCCCCTCATTCTTTGTGTCCCCCAACTTTTTCCTCTTTTTCCTTTTTCATTTCTCCATCTTCCTGCTCATTTCTTTGTGTCCCTCCAACTTCTTCCTCTTTCCTTTTCTTTCTCCCATCCCCCCTGTTACTTCTTTGTGTCCCCCCAAACTTCCCCCCTTTCTTTTTTCATTTCTCCCAGGTTCCTGTCCACTTCTTTGTGTCCCCAACATTTTTCCCCACTTCCTTTCCCATCTTCCTGTCTACTTCTGGTCCCCCCAACATTCTTCCTCTTTTCCCTTTTTTCATTTCTCCCATGCTTCCTGTCTCATTCTTTTGTCCCAAATTTTTCCCTATCTTCCTTTCTCCATGCTTCCTGTCTCCTTCTTTTGCCCCTCCCAACATTTTTCCTACCCTTCCCTTTTCCCTCTTCCTGTCTACTTCTTTGTGTCCCCATTCTTCCTATCTTCCTTTCTCCCAGCCCCCTGTCTCATTCTTTGTTTCCCCCAAATTTTCCTCTCTTCCTTTTCCTTTCCCCACCCCCCTTCTCACTTCTTTTGTGTCCCTCCAACATTTTCCCTCTTCCTTTTTTTTCCTTTTTTCCCCATGTTTCCCTGTCTCATTTCCCTTTTGTGTCCCTCCAACATTCTCCTCTTTCCTTTTCATTTTCCCCCCAGTTTCCTGTCTCATTTTTTGTGTCCAACTTTCTTCCTCCTTCCTTTTTTCCCTCCCCCATCCCCCTGTCTCACTTCTTTTTTCCCCTCCAACATTCTTCCCTCTCTTCCTTTTCCTTTCTCCCATGCCCCTTCTCCTTCTTTGTGTCCCCCCAACATTTTCCCTCTTTCTTTCTCCCATCCCCCCTGCTCACTTCTTTGTTCCCCCCAACATTCTTCCTCTCTTCCCTTTTCCTTTTCCCCCATGCTTCCTGTCTCATTCTTTGTGCCCCAACTTTTTCCCTCTCTTCCTTTTCATTTCCCATCCCCCTGTCTCACTTCTTTGTGTCCCTCCAACTTTCTTCCTCTTTTCCTTTCCCCATCCCTGTCTCACTTTTTTTGTGTCCCTCCAACATTCTTTCTCTCTTCCTTTTCTTTCCCCATGCCCCTGTCCACTTCTTTTGCCCCCCCAAAATTTTTCCCCTCTTTCCTTTTCCTTTCTCCCAGCTCCCTGCCATTTTTTTTGTGCCCCCAAAAAAATTTTTCCTCTCTTCCTTTTTCTTTTTCCCCCTCCCCCTGTCTCACTTTTGGCCCCTCCAACTTTTTCCTCTCTTTTTCCCCATCCCCCCTGTCCCCTTCTTTGTGTCCCAACATTTTTCCCTTTTTCCCTTTTTTTTTCCCTCCCATGTTTTCCTTCTCACTTTTTTGTGTCCCCCCACTTTTTTCCTCTCTTCCTTTTTTTTTTCCCTCCCCCCCCTGTTCACTTCTTTGGCCCCCTCCAACATTTTCCTCTTTCCTTTCCCCCATGCCCCCGCTCACTTCTTTTGGGCCCCAACTTTCTTCCTCTCTTCCTTTTCTTTTCTCCCATCTCCCTGTCCACTTCTTTGTGTCCCTCCAACATTCCCTCTTTTCCTTTTCTTTTTCCCCCGCTTCCTGTCTCACTTTTTTTGTGCCCCCAAATTTCTTCCTTTTTCCCTTTTCCCTTTCTCCCATCCCCCCTGTCTCATTCTTTGTGTCCCTCCAACATTCTTCCTCTCTTCCTTTTCCTTTCTGCCATCCCCCGTCTACTTCTCTGTGTCCCTCCAACTTTCTTCCTCTCTTTTTTCCTTTCCCCATGCCCCGTCTCACTTCTTTGTGCCCCCTCCAACATTTTTCCCCCTTTTCCCTTTTTTTTCCCCATGCCCCCTGCTCACTTCTTTGTGTCCAAACTTTCTTCCCCCTTTCCTTTTCATTTCTCCCATGCCCCCTGTCCATTCTTTGTGCCCCCCAAACATTCTTTCCTCTCTTCCTTTTCATTTCTCCCTGCTTCCTGTCTCACTTCTTTGTGTCCCAACATTCTTCCTCCTTCTTTCCCTTTCCCCCATCCCCCCCTTTTCTCACTTTTTTGTGTCCCCCCAACATTTTCCTCCTTCCTTTTCCTTTCCCATGCCCCCTGCTCATTCTTTGTGTCCCCCCAACTTTCTTCCTCTCTTCCTTTTCTTTCTCCCTTTTTCCTGTCCCTTCTTTGTTCCCTCCAACATTTTTCCTCTTTTCCCTTTTTCCTTTTTCTCCCATCCCCCGCCCTCACTTCTTTGTTCCCTCCAACATTCTTCCTTTTCTTTCTCCCATCCCCCGTCTCACTTCTTTGTGTCCCTCCAAATTCTTCCTCCTTCCTTTCTCCCATGTTCCTGTTACTTCTTTGTGTCCCAACATTCTTCCTCTCTTCTTTTTTTTTTCCCCACCCCCCTGTCAAACTTTTTTTGTGTCCCCCAACATTCTTCCTCTCTTCCTTTCCCCATCCCCCTGTCTGATTCTTTGTGTCCCTCCAACATTCTTCCTCTCTTCCTTTTCCTTTTCCCATCCCCCCCTGTCCATTTTTTTGTGTCCCCCAACATTTTTCCTCTCTTCCCTTTTCCTTTCCCCCATGCCCCCTGTCTCACTTCTTTGTGTCCCTCCAACATTTTTTCCTCTCTTCCTTTTCCCTTTCCCATGCCCCCTTTCACTTCTTTGTTCCCCCCAAACTTCTTCCTCTCTTCCTTTTCCTTTCTCCCCTGTTTCCTGTCTCATTCTTTGTGTCCTCCAACTTTTTCCCCTCTCTTCCTTTTCCTTTCTCCATGCCCCTGTCGACTTCTTTGGTCCCTCCAACATTCTTCCTCTCTTCCTTTTCATTTCTCCCTGCTTCCTGTTACTTCTTTTTTCCCTCCAACATTTTCCCCCTTTTCCTTTCCCCCAGCCCCCTGTCTCACTTCTTTTGCCCCCCAACTTTTTTCCTCCTTCCTTTTTCCTTCTCCTCTTCCTGTCGGACTTCTTTGTGTCCCTCCAACATTTTTCCTCTTTCCTTTCTTTTCCCCCATGCTTCCGTCGATCTTTGTTCCCCCCAACATTCTTCCTCTCTTCCTTTCTCCCATTTCCTGTCTCACTTTTTGTTCCCCCCAACATTTTCCCCTTTTTTTCCCTTTCCTTTTCTCCCATGCTTCCCTGTCTACTTCTTTTGTCCCTCCAACTTCTTCCTTCTTCCTTTTTCCCCCATCCCCCCCTCCTCACTTCTTTGTGTCCCCCAACTTTTCTTCATCTCTTCCTTTTCCCATGCTTCCGCTCATTCTTTGTGTCCCAACATTCCCCCTCTCTTCTTTTCCTTCTCCCATCCCCCCTGTCTCATTTTTTGTGTCCCCCCCAAAATTCTTCACCTCTCTTCCTTTCATTCTCCCATGCCCCCTGTCTCACTTCTTTGTCCTCCAGCTTTTTCCCCCTTTTCCTTTTCCTTTCTCCCATGCCCCCTGTTCACTTCTTTGTCCCCAACATTCTTCCTCTCTTTCTTTTCCCTTTCCCCCTGCCCCCTGCCATTTTTTTGTGCCCCCAACATTTTTCCTCTCTTTTTTTTTTCCTTTCTCCCCAGCCCCCTTCTCACTTTTTTGTGCCCCCAACTTTTTCCCCCTTTTCCCTTTCATTTCTCTCATCCCCCCTGTCTCACTTCTTTGTCCCCCCAACATTCTTCCTCTCTTTCCTTTCTTTTCCCCATCCCCCTGTCTACTCTTTGTGTCCCCCCAAAACATTCTTCCCTCTTCCTTTTCATTTCTCCATGTTCCTTCTACTCTTTGGTCCCCCAACATCTCCCTCCTTCCTTTTCATTTCCCCCATCCCCCCTGTCTCACTTCTTTGTGTCCCTAAAAAACATTTTCCTTCTTCCTTTTATTTCCCCAGCTTCCTGTCTCACTTCTTTTGTGTCCCCAACATTTTCCTCTTTTCCTTTTCCTTTTGCCACCCCCCTGTCTCACTTTTTTGTGTCCCCCCAACTTCTTCCTCTCTTCCTTTTCATTTCTCCCATCCCCTGTTCACTTCTTTTTGTGTCCCCCCAAACTTCTTTCCCTCTTCCTTTTATTTCCCCCATCTTCCTGCCACTTCTTTGTGTCCCCCCCAAAAAATCTTCCTCCTTTTCCCTTTCTTTTTCCCCCACTTCCGTCTCATTTCTTTGGTCCCTCCAAATTCTTCCTCTTTCCTTTTCATTTCCCCCCCAGCCCCGTTCACTTCTTTGTGTCCCTCCAACATTCTTCCTCTTTCCTTTCTCCCATGCTCCCTTCTCACTTCTTTGGCCCAACTTTCTTTCCTCTTTCCTTTTCCTTTCTCCCATGCTTCCTGTCTCACTTTTTTGTGTCCCCCCAACTTTTCCTCTTTCCTTTTTCCTTTTCTCCCATGTTTCCCTGCTCCCCTTCTTTGTGCCCCCAACATTCTTCCTCTCTTTTTTTCCCTTTTCCCCCCATCCCCCTTTTCCCACTTCTTTGGTCCCCCCAACATTCTTCTCTCTTTTCCTTTTCATTTCTCCCTGTCCCGGCTCACTTCTTTGTGTCCCCCAACTTTTTTTTCCCCCTTCCTTTCATTTTTCCCTCCCAGCTCCCGTTCATTCTTTGTGTCCCTCCAACATTCTTCCTTTTCCCCCCTTTCTCCCCATGCCCCCTGTCTACTTTTTTGTGTCCCCCCAACATTTTTCCCTCTTCCTTTTCCTTTCTCCATTCCCCCTGCTCACTTTTTGTGTCCTCCAACTTCCCTCTTTTTTCCTTTTTCCCTTTCCCCCATTCCTGCCCTTTCTTTGTGTCCCTCCAACTTTTTCCCTCTTTTCCCCTTTTTCCTTTCTCCCTCCCCCCTGTCTCATTCTTTGTGTCCCTCCAACACTTCCTCCTTCCTTTCCCCCATCCCCCCTGTCTCACTTCTTTTGTCCAACATTCTTCCTCTTTCCTTTTCCTTTTCCCATCCCCCTGTCTCACTTCTTTGTGTCCCTCCAACATTTTTCCTTTTTTCCCCTTTCCTTTTTTTTTCCCATTCCCCCTGTTCACTTCTTTGTGCCCCTCCAACTTCTTCCCTTTTCCCTTTCTCCCATCTTCCCTCCGGGGTTGCGACCTTGTCGGGGTGGGAGGGTTGCGCGTCCAGTGCCCCTTGGGCTTTGTGGGGGGCATCATCTTGGAAATAGGCGGGGTTTTTTTTTCAAACTGCTTCTAGGCCCCAAAAACCCAAATTGTTGGCCAAAAGCATAAGTGGTAAGGATTGATCCCCCTGGAAGGGTTCCCCATGTCAATAGGCAAGGGTGAGGTCTGACTAAGAGTAACCCCCCCTTTTTCCTTTTCTTGTTTTCTGCCCCCCCTTTTTGGCCCCTTTTTTATCTTCGTCTCCCCTTTAATTTCTTTTCCCCGCTCCTTTTCTCTCTTTGGGCTCCTTAAGATCCGCCGCGTTTGCCGTGCGGTGGACCTTTCAGGGGAATGAATCCGGTGATTGAAGGGCCAGCGCTCTCAACACATCATTTGGGTCGGGCCTCTCCCAGACAGGGAGACATTTGCCCGGGGGGACAATCGGCCCCTTCTTGGGGGTTGGTCAAGCAGACAGTTCCCCGTGGCAAGTAAACCCCCCTGCCGCCTTTTGTTCCCGGGGGTTGAGCATGACGGGGGGAAGGGTTGGTGGCTTTTGTTTGTGTATGTCTCTCCCCAACCTGGAAGGGGTCAAGACATTGGGTTTTTGGCCCGGCCCTTAGTTGGACTCCAAATGGGGGGGAGTAAGGGAGGGATTGAAAGAAGAAAAAAAAGGCTTTTTTAAAAAAATACCCCCCCCAAAAGGAAGAGGAAGGGAGTATCCCCCATTTCAGGGGGAATTTGAAACAGACAGTGATTCTACAGTGAGGTAAGAAGAGGACATTTCTGGCTTCCTGGCCGGGTGGGAAGGGGCAGAGGGAAAAGACCCCTTTTGCTCAGGCCCCTTTTTCGGGCCAAAAGGTTTCTGATAGCAGGTGAACCTAGTCCCTAAAAAAGGGTTTAGGAATGGGTTTGTTTCTATTCAATGCGACACAAAACATCTGAACGCTGTTTTAAAAATAAAACTAGTGGGTAGGGAAACAGGGTGACCCCCAAAACAGTTTAAATTTAACCCGGGGTTGATTCGTTCGAGTTAGCAGGTGTCCGGGAAACAAGATCAAAAAAGAACTGGCGTCCCCCGGGGGCGGGGGGCAGGGGTCCGGGAAAGAAAAAATTCAGAGAGAGTGGGCCCCCAACACCCTTTTCCCCGACCTTCGCAAACCCGGCTGCCCCCGGGCATCAAAGTCGGGTACCTGAAGTCCGGGTTCAGTTTTTTTGTTTTCCCCTTTAGGTGCTTAGGGGCCCAAAATTTGGCCAGTCAGGGGCCGCTGTTCGGGCAGGGGGTGTGGTATTTGCGCAAGGGAACCCCTATGGGCCTTCAAAATCCGGGACATTGTGCTAACGCGGTGGGGACCATCCCCCTCTTTTACGAAACGTCCCTTTTTGGATTCAAAAAATCGCTATAAACGCGTCAAAACGGGGAAAAAAAAATCTCTTTTTTTTAAGCCCGGAAAAAGGGGTTTTGGGGAGTCAGGACCCCGCCTTTTTCCTACGATGGGTGTAAAGAAAAACCCCCCCAGTTTCTATCGGTCATCGCGCCAACTGATATTTTCGTTTTCAAAACTTGCGTAAGATCTTTAAAATCTGTGGAAGCAGTCCACCCCCTTCCAACCCCGGGACTTCCTGGGGAGGGAAAATCCCCAACCCCCCAACTTTCCCCCCACTACAAATCTGCTGCTGGGGAGATTAAAAAACCAACAATCCCCCCTCAAATCCTCTGTCCCCCCTGCCCCCCGGGGGCAAGGGAGTTCAACCCAGGTGGAAATGGGGGAGATGAGGAAAAAAACCCCCACCACTCCCAAATCCAGACCACTTCACCTTTTCAATTGCACAGGTTGAAGTGGGCCATGAAAAAAGCAAAAAATTTACAGTTTACAGCGATTTGAGGAGGAGAACCTGATCTTCTCCCCTTTTTGCCCTCTCACCCCGGGTAATACAAAATTTTTATTGGAATTTCCTGGTTAAATTTCCCCTTCGAGGGGCTCAGCTTCTGTGTCATTTTAAAACCTTCCCTCGTGGGTCTCAAAAACCCCAAAATTTAAAACCAAAGACCTTTACTCTTTCTGGCTTTTTTATTTTTTCAAAACCCGCCAACCACCAGTTGGGACTGCCCGGGGGGTGTTTCCCTTCTCTTCCCCAAAAATTTTTTGTTAGTCCTGTCGCCTTTCACCCCCTTAGGCGTACGCGAGAGTCACTCCCCCAAGACGTAACAATCTTTCCTTTTTACCTCCATCGTCCCGGGGTTTTCGCAGGACCTTTTCAGTTGTTAGGGGAACTTCCTCACCTTTTTTGCTGTTGGTGATTTTAAAGGTCACAACCTCTTTGGGGGATACGGTTCGTCATCCAGAGGGCTGCGTCGAGGGGCCTTTTCGATTTGGGTTTTGTTTTTCTGAAAAGCGGGTTGCAACTTACCTCCATTCTTCAAGTTTCCTTTTGTGTTTAGATTTTTCGGTTTGGGGACCCCCCGTGCCCGGGCTAGAGTGGGTTTTCCATGACGACGCACAATGACCTTTTCCCCTGTCATTCTACAAACTGTAATAACTGTACACGTTCTGGTCTTCAGGCATTCTAATTTATAAGAAGCAAAATGGGATCTATTGCAGCCACTGTTTCTAAGGAAAGTTCAGGACATGTTTTTTTTCAGTGTCGGACCAGCTGAATCTCTGACTAACTCTATGATCCAAATGTGATAGGACTGTATTCCAGTGTGTTCCGATAAAACTCAAATGCCAAAACACCTGGTTGATTCAGACTGCAACAAGTTTCAAAAATTTCGAAAACGGGCTCCAGCGTCGGGTTTTACTAAGACCTTCGGGTACAACGCTCGAGCCCATCAGAAACTCCGTGCCAAATCGTGACACACTTTTAATATCAGTATACGTCGGTCTGGAGAAGTTTTTGCTCCAGGCTGACATCGAAATGCTTCCATGAAAAAGTGTGGAAATTACATTAAGATAATCAAAAGGGAAGATCACCTGTCCCACTGTGAACCATCTCAAGTTTTCTGATCTTTAATAACCAGGGACAAAAAGCAGTAGTAATTGCCTTTTTTACTTCAACCTTTGAAAAAGAATACATCCTCTTTAAGATATCAGCCACTTTTTGTCAAAAACAAGCCCTACAAGAATATCACCCTGCAACTTTTGACAGACAACATGGAAGAATTACATATCTTCTTTAGTTTAACGAGCTGAAATCTGCCTTACTCGCTTGCAGCAATTCCTCTCCAGTCTAGATGATATCATTTTCGACTCTTGAAACATCTTCGCCTATAGGTTACTGTACTTTACAGGTATACAACCATGTGTGATCAGGTTTTTTTTCACATTCTTGGCGAAAGCCCTCATTTTCCACCCCAAACCTGGAAAAGATCTTTCTATCCTTCAATATTACGTCCCATAGCTTTGAACCAGCTGTGTTTGTAAATTGATGGAGAAAATGGTCAATGTAGGCTCATGTGGAAACTCGAAAACCGATGGCATTTTGGCGAAAGAACAGTGTGGTTTCCGCAAACATCGGATACCGTTGACCATTTGATTCGTCTGGAATCTACACTTCGGAACGCTTTTTTGAACAGACAGCATTGCAGTGGCAATTTTTCTTCGATTTGGAAGAAGGGCCTACGATACTACCTGGAAGTCGGGGATACTTCATGATCTCCACGATTGGGTTTTCGAGGTCATCTTCCGCTTTTTATTCAAAATTTTTTGGCAGAACGACAGTTTCAGGTCCGGGTTGGCACCACTTCTCTTGATGTCCACGAGCAGGAGTTGGGTGTTCCACAGGGGAGCATACTATCTCCTGCCCTCTTTAGTATTAAGATCAACAACATTGTTCAATCAGTTCAGCAGGGTTCAGGACTGCTCATTGTTTGTGGATGATTTTGCTGTCTACGCAACTGGAAGCCTGTACCGATGTGTCAGCGCAGGCTCCAGCTTTGCGTAGATAAAATCCATCGGTGGGCAGATGAAAACGGTTTCACCTTTTTCCAACAAAGACGCAGTGTATTTACTTCCATCATTTCCGTCAGTTTTTTCCAGATCCTGAACTTCAAGTAGGGAAATCTCCATTCCAGCTGTTAAGAGGCCAAATTTCTGGGAGTCATTTTTGACCAAAAACTTAACTTTCTCAGCCATATTAAGAACTCAAAACTGCTTGCCAGAAAGCACTGAATATTCTGCGGGTCGTAGCGCACACCGACTGGGGCGCTGATAAGAAAACTTTGTTGCACTTCTACAGAGCCTGGTCCGTTCTAAACTGGACTCGGTTGTGCTGTGTACGGCTCCGCAAGATCATCTTACCTCAAACTCTTTGACCCGATCCACCATCAAGGGCTTCGACTCTGTCTTGGAGCGTTCCGCCCCACCCTGTGTACAGCCTGTACGCAGAGGCGTGTGAACCTTCACTGTCCAATACCGCAGGCGTGAAACTGTTCCTTTGAAATTATTATATCCGACTGTTCTCCAGAACCGCAGAATCCTGCCTAAGGCCTGTGTCTTTGACCCTCCTTCCAAAGTACGTTTTTGAAAAACAACCCGCAATGTATTTCCGACATTTGGTCTTCGTATGGCGGCCTCACGTGCGGAATGCGGGCCTAGACCTAGAGTTATGTGTGTCCGATTTTTATCTTCCAAGTTCCTCGCGGATCCAACCTCCGTGGACCTTTTTCACACCAGAGATATGTTTCGACACACACCCTCGCAGCTTTTCGCACAGAGTCTAAGACCAGCCCTCTCTGGCGTACAAGGCATTGTTGCTGACCTTTGTTTCCAAATTCCCAACGCGTCCAAAAAGTTTTCAAAACCGAACGTTCCAACAAGTCTTAGGAAGGAGTGGCCTGTGCAGCCTACTGCCCTGGTTGGCTCCTTCTCAGATACTGTTGGAACATATCCCTTCAGATGCATCTGTCTATTCTGCTGAACTTAACCGCTCTGGGTTGGCTTTGAAGAAAATCTCGCATCTTCAAAGAGGGACTTTCTAGGTTCTGTCGGATTCGCTGTCAGCTTTGAGGGAGCCATGCTGCCGCAACCTTCCGCATCCAGAACTTTTTAACTTTTGTTTGAACTTTTTTTAGCAAGTTTGAAGGCGGACGGTTTACAAACATTACACTTGCTTGGGTACCTGGTCATGTTGGCATCGGCGGAACGAAATGGTTGTGCGATTAGCCAAGAACGCCACAAGAGAGAAACTAAACTGTCCAACGTTTATATCCCCTGCTCAGATGTGAAACCCCAAAAATATCGATTATGTGAGAGGACCTCTGGCAGGAGGATTGGAACACACAGAACAGAGTAACAAACTCTTTCATGCCGATCCGTCCCAAACCTAAGGACTTCTCCCATCTACGTCAGGAGTCGAAAAGAGAAACGGATCTGTGCCGGCGCAACACCGGCCATTCGTATTTTAAGCCCAATCTTACCTTTTAAAGAGGAAGTGAAGAGCTCCGTGTGTCATTTCCATGTCATGTGCGGCCACCTCACAATGAAACCATGGTTCTTTAGAGATGTTGGGACTTGCACGATGTGAGACACAACCATTTTACAGCGGAGTCCATGAATATCCTGTTCAGGGATGTCCAGCCTGAACGAGATTCCTTGCGTTTTTGAGAGAGATTAACTTTTTCAATCTGATATAAAAGATTGTACGCAGGAAGAATTTTTTAAACAAAGTTTCTGGTGCGTTTGAAGACGAATGTCATTTAAAAAACCGGATGTGTGGAAAGTTTTGTTGATGTTTTTATTTTTTTTTTTTTTTTTTAAAGGACTGGTGAGTTTGAATTTTTAACGTGGTGACCAGCCTGATGTGGCCCTCTCTGGTCAGGGCTTGCATGCTGCCCTCGCCTCTGGCGGTCGCTGGGTCTATAAGCAACAATATCTTTATCTTATCTTCTCCCCTGCTTCCTGTCTCACTTACTTTGTGTCCCTCCAACATTCTTCCTCTCTCTTTTTCTCTCTTTCCTTTTTCCTTTCCTCCCAATTGCCCCCCCATGCCCCTGTCTACTTCTTTGTGTCCCTCCAACATTCATCTTCCACTCTCTTTTCCTTTTCATTTCTCACATTTCTCACTCCCTTCTCCCATGCCCCCTGTCTCACTTCTTTGTGTCCCCTCAACATTCTTCCTCTCTTACTCTATTACTGTATTTTTTCGTTCCTTTTCCTTTCTCCCATGCTTCCGCTTCTGTCTCACTTCTTTGTGTCCCAAACAATCTCCTAATCTGCTTTCCTTTCCTCTCCCATGCCCCCTGTCTCACTTCTTTGTGTCCCTCCAACATTCTTCCTCTCTTTCTTCCTTTTCCTTTCTCCCATGCTTCCTGTCCTTCACTTCTTTGTGTCCCAACAACTTCCTATCATCCTTTCTCCCATGCCGCCCTGTCTCCACTTCTTCTGTGTCCCCTCCAACATTCTTCCTCTCTTCCTTTTCCTTTCTTTTCTCCCCTGTGCCCCCATGTTCCTGACTTCTTTGTGTCCCTCCAACATTCTTTCCTCTCATCCTTTTCATTTCTCCCATGCCCCCCCTGTCCTCACCTTCTTGTATACCCTCCAACATTCTTCATCTCTTCCTTCTTCCCATGCTTCCTGTCTCACTTCTTTGTGTCTTCCCCTCCAACATCTTCTCTCTCTACCTTTTCCTTTCTCCCATGCCCCCTGTCTCCACTTCTTTTGTCCCTCCAACATTCTTCCACTCTATTCCTTTTCATTTCATTTCACCACCCTGCCCCCTGTCTCACTTCTTTGTGTCCCTCCCACCTTCCCTCCAACATTCTTCCTCTCTCCTTTTCCTTTCCTCCCCATCTTCCTGACTCACTTCTTTGTATCCCTCCAACATTCTTCCTCTCTTTCCTTTTCCTTTCCCCCAATGCCCCCTGTCTCACTTCTTTGTGTCGCGCCAACATTCTTCCCTCTCTTCCTTTACCTTTCTCCCAATGTGCCCCCCTGTCTCACGTTCTATTGTGTCCCTCCAACATTCCTTCCTCACTTCCTTTTCCGCTTTCTCCCCATGCCCCCTGTTCACTTCTTGTGTCCCTCCAACATTCGTCTCTCTTCCTTTTCCTTCTCCCAAGCTCCCTGTCTCACTTCTTTGTGTCCCCTCCAACATTTCTTACTCTCTTTCCTTTTCCTTTCTCCCATGCCCCCTGTCCCTCACTTATTTGTGTCCCTCCAACATTCTTCCTCTCTTCCTTTTCCTTTCTCTTCCCAGTAGCTCCCTGTCTCACTTCGTTGTGTCCCTCCAACATTCTTCCTCTCTTTCCTTTTTCCTTCTCCTCATGCCCCCCTGTCTCACTTCTTGGTGTCCCCCAACATTCTCCTCTCTTCCTTTTTCACCTTTATCTCTACCCCATGCTTCCTGTCTCACTTCTTTGTGTCACTCCAACATTCTTCCTCTCTTCCTTTTCCTTTCTTCCCATGCTTCCTGTCTCACTTCTTTGTGTCCCTCCAACATTCTTCCTCTCTTCCTTTTCCTTTCTCACCATGCCCCCCCTGTCTCACTTCTTTGTGTCCCAACATTCTTCCCTCTTACCTTCCTTTCTCCCATGCTTCCTGTCCTCACTTACTTTGTGTCCCTCCAACATTCTTCCCTCTCTTCCTTTTCATTTCTCCCCTGCCCCCTGTCTCACCTTCTTTGTGTCCCAACAATTCTTCCTCTCTTCTCTTTTCATTTCCTCCCCATGCCCCCTCTCTCACTTCTTTGTTTCCCAACATTCCTTCCTCTCATTCTTTTCTCCCATGCCCCCTGCTCACTTCTTTGTGTCCCTCCAACATATCTTCCTCTCTTCCTTTTCATTTCTCATGCTTCCTGTCTCACTTCTTTGTGTCCCTCCAACATTCTTCCTCTCTTCCTTTTCCTTTCTTCTCCCATGCCCCCTGTCTCACTTCTTTGTGTCCCTCCAACATTCTTCCTCTCTTCCTTTTCATTTCTCCCATGCCCCCTGTCTCACTTCTTTGTGTCCCCTCCAACATTCTTCCTCTCTTCCTTTTCCTTTCTCTCAAAGAGGGACTTTCTGGTTCTGTCGGATTCCGCTGTCAGCTTTGGAGGCCATAGCTGGCCGCAACCTTCAGCATCCAGAACTTTTACTTTTTTTAAAACTTTTTAGTAAGTTGAAGGCGGACGGTTACAACATTACTCTTGCTTGGTTCCTGGTCATGTTGGCATCGGCGGGAACGAAATGGTTGATCGTTAGCCAAGAACGCCACAAAGAGAAACTGTCCAACACTTATATCCCCTGCTCAGATGTGAAACCCAAAATTAACGATTATGTGAGAGACCACTGCAGGAGATTGGAACACACAGACGAATAACAAACTCTTTCAGATCCGTCCAAACCTTAAGGACTTCCTCCCATCTACGTCGGGTGGTCGTAAAGAGGAAACAGTTCTGTGCCGGCTGCACACCGCCATTCGTATTTACCCATTCTTACCTTTTAAAGAGTGAAGAAGCTCCGTGGTGCATTCCATGTCATGCGCCACTCACAATGAAACATGTTCTTTTAGAGTGTTGGGACTTGCACGATGTGAGACAAAACATTTTACAGCGGAGTCCATGAAGATCCTGTTCAGGGATGTCCCGCCTGACGTGATCCTTGAGTTTTTGAGAGAAATTAACATTTTCATCTGATTTAAGATTTTAAACGGAAGAAAGATTTTTTAACAAAGTTTCTGGTGCGTTTGTAGACGATGTCATTTAACGAGATGTGTGAAAGTTTTTTTTTTTTTTTTTTTAAATGACTGGTGAGTTGATTTTAACGTGGTGACAGCCCTGATGTGGCCCTCTGCGGTCGGCTGGGCTATAAGCAACATTATCTTATCTTATCTTTTTTTTTTTTTTTTTTTTTTGCTGTCCCACTCTCTGCGCCACCTCAGAGGCAGTGCAACCCACGCCGCTCATTCCGACACCCCGTCCACAGCCACAGCCCCGTCCGGCCCCGCCGCAGCCCCGGCACCGGCAATCCACAGGAAGCAGTCAATGTCAAGTCGTCAAGAGGCACCCACCGGAGGAGACACTGCACTGCTGCCGAGTCACTTCGGTGGTGTTCAGTGGCGCCTGTTCTGATCTAACATACGCAGACACCACCTACTAAGCCCCCTACTGACGACAATAATTGCTTAGTCGCGGAGCCGGCGTGAGTGAGCTCTCCCTCCGGAGGCGCCACCACGTCCGTCCAACGACAGCCCCCATGGACTCGCCGATACCGGTGACCTCGACGGAACCAAACTAAGTCACAGACGTGGAGAGGACATCGAAATTGAGGTCACCATGAAGCTGGGCATGAAGGCCACAGAATTTGAGACTTTTTTTTTTTTTAATGCTGATCGATGAGAATGAGGATCATTAAGATGATGCTACGGATTTCCGTTTCGTCTGAGACTACATGACAGGGCTGTACTCTACGCTTCCTTTCATAATATATTCCGGCGTCAACCAGGCCCGAGAGATACAGGCACCTGCAGTGTTGGCATGAAATTTGAGCAACACTCTCAGAAACGCATCCATTAAGTGGATGAAACTCGACTGTGTGGTCCAGTCTTCCCAACTGAGTCCGCAGCAAACTCAACTCTGGGTAGGAGCCGGTCGGGGCAGAAAAAACCCACATGACTTCTGATGGATTCGAACCCATGACCTCCCACCGGGAGTCCGCGACGTTAACCACTTCGCCACGGCGGCTGGTATCTTATCTTATCTTATCTTTTCCTTTCTCCCATGCCCCCTGTCTCACTTCTTTGTGTCGCTCCAACATTCTTCCT